>LGRN01000038.1:0-100729 GCA_001883825.1 Emergomyces pasteurianus Ep9510
CTTTAGATCGGTCTGTTTCTTAATGCTTCTACGCCCAATAGGCGAGTTATGCCCTTGTGTTAAGATTTAGTGGTTAGGAGAGAGAGAAAAAAAAAAAAAAAAAAAAAAAAAAAAAAAAAAAAAAAAAAGAGAGAGAGAGAGAGAGAGAGAGAGAGGAGGGCATGGCCATGGCCAGTCGGGGGCCTGAGTGATTGCAAAAGCAAATCTTCAAGCTAAGTGACACAAAATTTTCGATGCCATTTGCCCATCACAAATTGAGCGAAACTACTACTACCTATCATCCAAATAAATAACCATGGAACCTTGATCAATTACTGTATTCCATTTCGCCCCCTCCCAACAAGCTAATACCCAATAGCGAGTATTGCAGCTCAGAAGAAAACTAGACAGTTAAAATGAGAAAGAAAGAAAAGAAAAAAAATTCAAACTCGGGAGGCACTTTCAAACATCCGACCCATCGCCAATCCCGGTTCACCAGCCGAAGCAACTTTGAGGGAGACATCCCGTGTCATGGCAATTACGAGGAATTCTCCACGTCATTCTCCTCTTGTTTGATTGCCATTTTGGACATGTTCTTATTCAATTCCTTGAACCGCTTCTGCACAGCCGCAGGTGGGTAAGTTTTCCCACCGGCAGTCCCAATGGCTTTGGAAACACTATGCCATTTCTCGTTTTCGAATTTGTCCTCTATTTCCTTCTTGAAACGGAGCAGGCGTTCCTCCTATATAAAGAGCCTCAATTAGCAACTCCGGCCCCTCCAAAAAAGAAAAAAAAAAGTTTTGATCAGTTGTTAAGAGATACACCATGAAGAATGAGGAAGGGGACTGAAGGGGGTTGGAACATACATCTTCCGGCGTGAACACCACAAAATTGGCCTTGATGCGACCATAACGTCCAGAAAGCGTGCTTCCACCAACCTTCTCCCCAGTCATCACTTCCCACGCCTGGCGGATTTCAGCCCAGGGTTTGTTTTCGTCATCCTTCATGCGGAGAAGCATTCTGTCTTCGGGACTTGCGTTCTCGTACGAAGTAGGCATGGGGCGTGAACCGGCCTTCCCCTTCTCCCCGGATGCACCCCCTTTGCCACCCTTGGCGGGGGTACGCTGTTTCTTGGTGGGAGATTCGTCCTCATTGTCATCCGCGCCATTGGCCTTTCCGGCAGCTGACTTTCGACCACGCTTGCGTGGGGTGACAGAGGTTTTCCCATTTGCCTTACCCTTTGTGATTGGAGGTGGGATCGTTAGCTAGGCTACTCGCAGATCCCTCTAACATCCAGGCAGAGAAAGACAGAGAGAGGAAGGGAGAGAGGGAGAGATGGAGACCAAGCCCACTGCTGTTAACATGGCTGGTTGGGTAGATTGTTGTTTATGCAATACCTTACCTTCTCACCGTCGCCGTTCACGACCTTGCCATTCTCAGCGTCCTCAATGTCTTCTTTGATGTTCTTCAACACATCGTCGTTGGTTTCGGCATCCGAGGTATCTTCGAAATTCATGGTGGTCTCGTCGTGCTCAATTGTATTGATAGCGGCAAATCCAGGCATTTCTGTGCCGATTTTTCATGAAATGAGTTCGTGAACACGGAGGCTGTGATGCTGTTAGAAGCTAAACTCAGGAAGGTTTGGGGGTTTGATGGCGGATCTCAGCAAAGTTGAAGGCTTACTTTCGTCGTTGTTGCGTTGGTGAAAGTGAAAATAAAGTAGGGGAAGATGATGGATGGAGACGAAAGTTGAAGAATTGAGGGACACTCCTGGTTCGAGCTTTGGCACTATGGTCCAGAAATGTAGAAGAGGTTATTGTTATTGCTGAAAGTTGAAGCTAGAGGAGATGGGAGAGGAGCGAGATGTGAAGAGATCTGGGGATGAAGAAGCTTCGAGAGGCGAAGATGATTGAGACAAAGATAAGGAAAGGAGGAGGAAAGTGGAAAGGAATAGCTAAGTGAGTGGATTTTTGCTGGGCTTCAATCTGGGCTATATGGGATGGGGCATGATTTTCGCTATAATTCTCACCTCCGATTGTTGTTGTGTTGTGAGGTCAAAACTTCACAGCCCTAAATTTTGCACACTCGCTGTTTGTATGGTCTGTGTCCATCACAATTTCAGCTGAGATTCTTTAACTATACACTATTCCGAAGTGTTGTAGCCATTTAACACAACATCTTCTGGACAATAATTCTCCCTCCCTCTTCTATCTCATAATAGCAAAGCCTAGACCAACATACTTTCACTCTCAATCAGCCACACAACAACACCCTGGAGAGAGCCGAAAAAGGTGGAGAAATGAAGCATTGTGTATTGGAGCTGTCGCATTTTTTCTTCAAGCATCCCCACACAGGAAGCATTTTCACTGTCACTTGCATCTTCTCCTCTACTTCATTTCAACATTCTGCTCTTCCTCTCCCCCGCTTTGATAATCCCACAACAGTTGAGCGAGCGTCTTCCTTTCACTTCGCCTTACCTGCTTTTGCTGGCCAGACTCAGAACTGTCCCATGATATATCAATTCCTTCACTTCACCCCTTGACCGGGCTTGATCTCCCTCCGCTCCATTCCACTTCGCCAATCTGGGCCAGTTACCAGACGCTTTGCAGCTTTTCACCACGGTATGCAGCCTCTCCCTATTTTCAATGAGAGGACCTTTCCGGTGCTATACAGGTTGATATGATGGAGCACGTATCAATAAGAGGACAATGGCATCCCCAGTAGCTTATACATATTTCATTACCCACGAGACGCGCCATAAACTGCCATAAACTGGAAAATATGAACTCTCTTTCTCATAAACAGCAGATTTGATAGATATGCGATACGCTGCTTCGTAATATTTCGTCGGAGAGCAATAGCACAAGAGATGATTACGATGCTAAACATCCACCTCTCCAATGGAGAAAACAGTATGTATGTGTATGTATCAATATCTCTATTCACCAAACCCAACGTACAACCCACTTGTTTTTTTAAATCTAGAAAAACCCAACCCCTTTGAACTTTGTACCAGAAGCAAAATAAGGAATTATGAGGGAACCAAATTTCTACTTGCTTCGCAAAATGTTGCACCTGCAAGTCATATATTTAGCTGTGCAACCATGCCAACCTAACCCCGCTGTCCTGTGTTACTTCACGGTCGTACAGTGTGGGAAGTTTTTGCCATGTTGAGCTGGGATCTATGGCGAGGGCCATATGGCACGTACATATATACCCATCCTTGCCCCAGTACCTACTTCTTATCTTTATGAACCAGGAAATATAAATATAAATTTTAATTTATAAGCCCTCATGGAGCTATATTTGTTTCCCCTTGAATATAAAAGAAAGGAGATAGAATGCAATAAGAAAACCAATCATAAACCCAATTGCACCAGTACTCCAGCCGGCGGGGATGGGTTCGTCACACTGAATAAATGGCCAGTATGATAGCAACAAGAAAAATATGATCAAATACCAAGAAAGACAGACAATGGCCAATCGACGGCCGCTAGCGGTAGTTAAAGAAATGAAATAGATAATACTCATATCAGACACATTCATAGAAATGGAAAATTGGTAGAAAACAAACGAAGGCAGAGATCGAAATCTCCTGCTGAAATTCGAAAATAGATGTCAAAAAAACCATTCAAACAAGGCAAGAGATATATGGCAAATGGAAAATTTCAACAACAGCCAGGTAAGGATACCCCGTATCCATTCCACAACCCGACGTCCATCCAAATGCTGAAATCAAGTCAAAAACAAAAACAATATGCGGATGCTACTCCATGACCTTGTCATTTCTGTCGTTCATAAGCGTCTCATGAGAATCTGTACGCTGCCCAGCAGAGCGTACATAATGAGGATGCGGGGAAAATAATGGCAAAACGGCATACCCCCCGCAAACAAAAAAAATAAAATAAAATAAAATAAAATAAAAACAAAATTTACTCCAAATTACTGGGCATTATCCCTTCATCTCATCAGGCGCTACCATCATCGCTCTCGTTATCAGAAGGAGTAAAACGGGTCGGTGTCTCGTCACTCTCCTTCCGAGGAACTACAGGGCGGACCTTGGTGCCCACGAAACCTCGACGGTCCCGACCCGTCCGTCCCCGGCCAAGCCAGTTGTGCTTGATCGCTTTGCTGAGGGTTTCTATCTTCTCCTGCGCTTCGTCGTCTGTTTGTACGCTCGCTAGCACGCTAATGCATTGGAGCATACGGCCGACGGTTTCAGTAATGAGATGCGATGGGTCTGTGGATTTAGAGGTGGTGCGAGAGGGGAGTGCCTGTAGTGCCGGATTGAGGGTGGAGTCCTGCGGCGGAGACACGGATGTATATGAAGATGCGGTGGCGTATTCAGGGTTTGAGGTGTTAGATGCAGCGCGATTGCGGGACATGGAGGCCGCGAGGGAGCCAGAAGAGAAACTTCCTGCAGTATTGAGGAGGGTGGATGATTGGGAATTGTAGCTTCCGAACCCCGAGTCAAGGGCTGATGCGGTGCTTGGTCGGCTATTTGGGGTTGTGCTGAGCTCGCTGACATTCACATGAATGCTATCAAGGCTGAGGCGTGAGAAGGTTGCCTTTAGGATTTCATAGCGGGCGAGGATGACGTTGTCACGGAACGAGATGAGGACTATAGTGCGAACATCGAGTTCGTCGCCCATAGACCTGTTTGAGGATTCGCCGTTAGGTAATGCGCCCCAGAACTCTTTCGCTTCACGAGAGTTCATGATCGAGCCGCGGCCTTTAAACTCCAGATCTAGAGGAAGAAATACGGCTTGGATAAAAGGAAGTACCGTCCCGAATACGAATAGCCACATTTGGACAAGATGCGGAACAACGCGTTCGTCTGGAACAGAATGAAGCGAGTGATTCAAGGAACTGAAGCCAGTTTGTAAGAGGTCGCGCAGATCTTCCACAATGACCGATGGCATATGTTTAAGTACACAGCGTTGTATATGAATCGATACAAGCTTGTTCAGGTCCTCTAGGGCAATGCGAATATCTTCCCCTTCGAACAGGACCAAAAGCTTTGCCTTTAAAAAATCCCATGCATCTTCTGGAGCCATGTTTTGGAGGCCAAACCCCTGTAAAGTCTCTTTCAATGAAGCTTCACCGCCGTACACGCTCGGGGCAATGCTTCCTAGTGAAACGGGGCCGCCAAGAACAGATAAAGAGCTAGCTCCAAATGTCCCATTCATCACCCAGTCATCCGTGTCTCGATGTCCAATATCATGAGCAGCAGCGGCAGAGGCTTTCTCTTCCTTCTTCTTCTCTCGTAGCGCACGGCCTCCATGCCGCAAGTCAAGCCCACTTTTTGATTTGGCGAAGGATGTTGTCGAAGGTGACTGCGGAGTGAAGGAGTAGAGTGACTGAGGAGCACTGGGGTCCAAAGGTTTTGAGTTACTTGATGCAGAGGACAAAGGGAGATTGAAATGATCATCTTTGTCCTTTAACTTTAACTTTTGCCGCGATAAAAAATGGTGTTTATGCGCCTTTTCTTTCTCCCTATCCTTTTCCCGTTCACCCACGGTTGGTCGATCTGCAAGGACGACTGTAGTTGCAGACGAATTTGTTAAGTTATACATTGAGGAATTGGCAGACGTGGAAGATTCGTTAAGGCTGGTTGTAGACGCGTTCACCATCCGTGACAAACCACTGGGCCCCGGCAGTGTAAGTTTGTTAGGGGATGGTAGAGGCTTGTTTTTGTCTGTATCCTTGTCTCTTGATAGGCCAATATGTTTCGGTTTTGAAAATATCTTCATCTTAGATTTTTCCCCTTTGTGTTTATGCCCACTCTCCGAAACATGGTCGACCATTGGTGATGAGGGCGAAAAGCCTGGGTTGCGGGGAAATGCAACATTAGCAGCAGTTGTTGCTGCGAGTGCACGCCCCCCAACCACCCCGTTTGAGTATTGCTGCCCAGAAGGCGCCTTTTGGGACTGCTCTTTGGAAACCTTCCTTCCTGCGTTATCCTGCGGAAGTCTGCTTGGTTGTGACCGGTTCCGCAGATGGCGTGAACTTGTCTGGTGTTGCATAGCAGCTTGAGCAGCTATTTGAGAAGCGGACAAGTTTGCCATTGGCACGGGCGTTTGGGTTTGTTCAGATAATGAGGCAGTGGGAAGAGAAGGTTCGAAAAATCCTTGGGAGTGCTGACGCGGTCTGTGTTTCTGAACTTCTTGAGGAGGGGGAAGAGGTAGAGCTTTTTGGGATAAGGGGTCGTTCGGTGACAAGAGAGGAGCTGACGGGCGCGAAAAATTGGGAAGAGAAGCGTTGCTGTTATTTGCACTTGCTGACGGCATTCTAGGGCTAGACACTTGAGGTTTCACACTGTAGAAAGACCGCTTAGGCATATTGAGGGAGGTGAGATTGGATGAAGTAGACGAGGCATCGCTGCTAGAAGAACTTGGCCGTGCAGGCGGATCGGTTCCCGCAACGCGATCGGGAGAGCCCGGTGGTACAGGAAAGCTTACATCTGCACGACGGAGGACGGGACTGCGGTTGCTCATGGTGGGCAAACAGACAACGATAAGCACGCTTGTTAGGTGGGATGTTTCGCTTGGGGTGCTGGTGACCAGAGAAAGGATAAAAATGAGGGTAGAGAGGTGGAGGTAGCATCGGACCGCGTTTCCAAAACGCTATTGCATCGTTATTCGTATATACTTACCAGCATCTAGCTGGAGGTGAGTGATACAGGCGAGATCTGTTGCTGGGTACGTTGAATGCCGTGGAGAGGACGGACGTCACCGCCAGCCCGTGGGGTTACTGCGAGGGATGACTAAGGAATATATGGCTTCGTTGAGGTCGGGATGGATGAGAGGACTCAAATACTCCGTACACGAGTGCCCTGGTTGCTCTTCATATATTTATTATTTGGGTATCGCCTGGACTATAGTATGCAGAAGTTTCCACCTGAATATATATACTATATATACTATGCTAAAGGAAATAGTGGCATTCCCATACAAAATTACATTTACGCCTCCAGTTCATGAATCTGTGGGCGTTTATCGAGCTCTGGCTCCAAACACTCCAACGCCGTAAAAACCGTAGATATAGAAGTTGTATCCGAGAAACAAACATAATCGCTATCATTATCGTCATCTTTATCATTATCAACATGGTCGTCCTGTCCACGTTCCCTACTTTCCGTTTTATTGGAGGGTTGTAAACTCCTATCAAGCCTCAAGTTATCTGATTGGGTGATCATCCCTGGAGGCAAAGGCACAGTGGAACTAGTACAATGTGCCTTAGTATGCATATTGTGGAGAAAATGATCTTTTTTGTTCGCATATTTTGTATAACCTGCATCCCTTGTGCTTGGGGTACTCGGTACGTTGGCCCTATTGTTATTCAATCCTGTCAAGCGCGTAAACGCGCTCTTTAAGTATGCCCCCCTATTTATGGAGTTAGATAGCGAACTGCTGAGTGGCAGCTCGGGAGACTGTATCCACGCAGTTGGAGACTTAGGTATGCATATTTCTTGGCTACTTCTTGCTTGTATCTTGCTGCGAGGATCAGGATGGCCATGACTGACGGTGGCAGGGAGCTCTATTGGAGGTGACGAAGGTCTCAAGGGGAGTAGAGGTACAGGTGTACCACACGTCAATGTGGCGGAGATAGTCTGTGCTTCCCACGGGGATCTAGAGGAGCTCGGTTGGACGCGTGGTGCAATCGCCGAGAAAGTTGGCGCCACTTGAAGTGGAAGCTCAAGCTTCGAAGGGTTAACTGATAACTGCCCTTCTTTTACTTGTTGAATAAGGTTTTGCACTCGTTTTTTATCTTCCTCAGATAACGGTGCGTCGTGTGAAAATCCAATTCCAACCAGTGCATGGAATAGATGGGTATCGGCGGTTGGGCAGTAGTATTGGAGCAGGATAGCTAGTACTTGTGAGTGGCCGTGATGGGCTGCGTAGAGGATGGGACACCATCCCATTTCATCAATTTCTATTGCAGAAGAGCCATTGGAGAGCAGGAGAGAAACCACAGGAGCATGGCCCATTCTCGAAGCAATGCAAATCGGAGAATCCTCATATTCTTTCCCGAGGAAAAGTATGCGAGGTTGCGCGCCGAATTGAAGCAACTGTTGCGCGATTTCTAGATTTCCGCTCCTACAGGCAATAGATAGAGCTCTCATGCCTTCGGATGCCGAATCCGAATCTGGCGAATCCACACAGGCACCGCTCTGACACAGAAATTTGGTCAGCTCCAACGAGCCAAGAGAAACTGCAAGGTGTATTGGTCGATGTCGATCGCCATAGACTGGAGCCTCAATATCGGCTCCAGCCGCCAGCAAAAGATGAACGATGTCAATTTGTAACGTAACACAGGCATAATGAAGTGCAGTAAACCCTTGGTGGCATCGGACTTCTAATGGTGCTTTTTTGCGGACAAGAAATTCAACAAGTGCAAACTGATTATTCATAGCAGCCAGGTGCAGAGCGGTTCGTCCTTGTAAATTTTGCGACCACAGAGAGGCTTTCTTCTGAAGTAGTAGGCTTACAATTTCTGTATGCCCATTGAATGATGCCCAGTGTAGAGCATTCATACCATGCTGATCTTTGCTTTGAAGCATGACTTTTCTTCGGAGCAAGAGCTCAGTGGTTGGAAAATGACCGTTAGCTGCGGAACAGATTAAGGGTGTCATTTGGTGTGCTCCGATCGCTTCAATATTTGCTTTATGGTTAATAAGTATCTCTAAAATTGCTCCATGGCCCTCCTCGCACGCATGATGCATAGAAGTCATCATATTCACATCTTTCGCCTCGATATCGATGCCGTAGCGCAGGAGAAGAGAGGCAATCTCATGGTCGCCCTTCTTTGCAGCAATATGTAACGCCGTCATTTGATCCGTTGCCCTAGTATTGACCTTGCAATTGTTGTCAAGGAGAATCTTTGCTGCCTCGGTGTGGCCGGCATTTGCGGCCACCATAAAGGGTGTCCTGCCATGTGCATCCTTCAGCTCACACTCAGCGTCCTCTTCTAGAAGAAGCTGTAAAACATCTGCGTGACCTTTCGATGCTGCTAAATGCAAAGGGGTCGATAATTGAGTGTCCTGAGTATCGACCTTTGCATTATAATAGATAAGCAGACGAACTACATCTTCCCTATTGCAATGTGCGGCGACCGCTAGAGCAGTTCGGCCTGTCGTAGCGTCCCGGGCATCGATGTCTGCTCCGTTTTTGAGAAAGTTCTCTACCTCAACGGTGGCGCCCGACTGGGCAGCTCTCACAACTTGGGGTGTGTTTATGCTGTCTATCGAAGTTAGGTCAATGCTAATATTCGATTCAATCGCGCGATTTCTCCGGCGCTTTGTTGAGCCAGTAGTCGGCGAGGGTTTAAGGTTTAGGTTAGCCCGGCTCGTAGTATTCAATCGTCGCAATGCGGACAGAAGCCTCTCCTTCGTTGATCCTGAAGACCTCTGCCCAAGTGCAGGAGCTGCGGACTTCGACCGTTCTAGACTTTTGTCAGTGTTGGAAGAATGGGATCGACTGATTGAGACGGTGTGGCGTCTCGAAACATCGTCATGGGATTGCAGTGGTTCAGAAAGTGGAATTGCCGAGCCTTCCTCGCCACTCGTAGGATTTAAATATTTTCGAAGCAGTAGGCTCGGAGCTCTAGATCCAAATGTTGCACTATCATAACCTTCATCTGTTCGGGACACTGTAGCTGAGCCTGAATTCTGGCGTTTCGGTAACACGGCTGGCCTTTTGATACTTAGTTGGTAGTTTCGCATAGCTCGTCGGTATGGGCCTTCGTTAAGCAGTATTTCATCAAATTCGAACACTGTATTGCCAGTGCACGAGCCCCTAATGCTGCTAGCAGCTTCGTCTGTTCGGGCGCCAGCTATGCTAATTGTCGACCGTAATGTTGCGGTGTCATCCATCACCTTTTTAAAAATATCTCGGTTTTCTTGTCTCCGAAGAAGTTCAAGTTGCTCTGATGAGGTGCGACTGTAGAGAGACATCTTAGCTGCTGTTCCTGCCATTTGAATAGTAGAGTTATCGGAACATATTTGAAATATTCGTACCAATGGCAAGCCTGCAGAAGCAACTGTAACGCAAGCACCTGCGCATGTAGCATCTGACTGTGCTCTTTCATCAAGTCATCCTTCCAAACGGCTTTTACCTTGGCCCGCAGGCCCATGCCTCGAATCGGTTCTTCATCCGGCGAGACTGGTGTCAATTGTGCAACTTCCTCGGACAGAACATCCACAATAGCTGTACAACCGTCCAATGCGACGTCCAGCCCCTCTATGTATTCCGGATGTTTTGGAGTCCAGTTTGAATTGTATTGAGCCAATTCATGAAGTTGAGTAATGGCTGCCTTGATTGTCAAGAGCTCGGCAATTAAGGAATTAAGCGTTAGATCCGCGTTAGTGAATTTACCATGAAGTGTGTATAAGCCATGTATCGTTTTCGTAATAAGAGCAGTAATTTGAATGGCACCTCCAGTAACGCCGATAGCAGATACGAGATCCATAGCAACAAAATTGAAATTTCTCGATTTTATAGTGCTAAGGTCATTCAACAGGATACACGAGCAGGATGCTTGCGGATCAGGACAAGCGGAAACGTAGTTCTCTTGTACAATTTGCACAGAAACCTGGCTGATAAGGCAATTGCGTACGAAGTGAAATCCAAACCATGCACCCTGATGGTCATGGAAACGTAGATTGGTTGCCAGTTCTTATATGCCTGGGGCTCAAAACGTTGTGCGAACTGCGTGCGGCTGTGCCAGCCATCACCCTGCTATGTTGATGGCGACTGCATGAGGATCGGCTATCCGACAAGCGGCCCCCACGGGTAAATACGAACCCCTTGAAGGGTAAGGCTGGCCCCCCGCAATTGGATGATTTTCAGCCGCCTTTCAGCCATCTCTCTTACTGATTAGGGTTAGTATGTGGTTTTTATTGCCAGCTTACCCCTGGTGTGGAAGCCGAAATCTTATTCGCTTGGAGAGAGATGGTGATTGTTGAGCGAGGAGTATGATGATGTCACGTGATCGCATCCGATCCCCACGCGGCTGCTGGCTCGAAAACCGAGCTCAACTCATGTCATATTACTATGTTGTTGTATGTTGTATTCCAAATAATATCTTAACTTCTAACTCAAACCTTCAAAAACAACATCCAACCCCACCAGCAGACTCTCCCGTAAACCAACAAAACCAAACGAGCAGATACAAACAAAGAAACCAACCATGGCCCCTCCATTAATCCCCCGCTCGGACCGCTCACCTACCCTGCAAGCAACATACGTAGCCCCAGCCACACCCTCTGCGTCCCAAGCCCATCCCGGACGAACACACACATTTACGCGTGTTCTCTCCGCCTCCCTATCTGACAGCCCGGCCGGTTCTGACATCACAGTCGCAAAGACAGCCTATCTCTCTGAGCTACGCGGGGCAGTGAGCACGCTGCAGACAGAGCTTAATGAGTTTCTGACTGCGCGCATGGATGAAGATAATTATAATAATAGCCATAACCAGCAACCGACATCTGGAGGTGCGGATAGGATGAAGAGTGAGAAGGAAAGGAGGGAGGAGGAAAATTATGGCGAGGAGGTTTTGGATGATGAAGATTGATTCTCGAACAAAACTGGGCACCAGCCATTCGCGATATTCGGTCAATCACTGAACATGTGGAAGCAAATTTATTTCCTTTGATTGATCAAATGCTTCCTGCCGGTTATGGAGACTAAATGCCATGACATGGAGGCTGTATCGCTGGAGGGCATATACCATTACATAAATGCTAGTAACTTCCTATCTTGAAATTGAACGACGACCAAAGAGAAAAACCGTACGGCGATATACGGCTGGGTATCAAACATATAAAAAAAAAAAAAAAAAAAAAGGTACATCGAATGCTCAGAAGGGCTAGTAGTGAACCAGGGAAATGTATGCGCATGAATTCTATTAAGCCAGAGGAGAAAGGAATTCCAAGCGGGGAAAATGGACAGAGCGCACAGGTCAGGGGAAAAAAAAAATTAGAAAGAAAGAAAATAAAACAAAAGATGAATCGTGCATCCGCCAAGCTTTATAAATTTCAAAAGCACAACGACGTGTTGCGGAAATCATTGAACTATTATGTGCCAACGGAGAAAAGCATTTTTGCAATTTTCTTGCCTTTCCATTATTGCCTTACGTGGATCGCCCTATAGCGCACGAGGGCCGCTCAATTTTCCGGCGCAACCAAGATGGACGACAGTATTACTATTCCCAGAGGAATGGTTAGCCGACCCGTTCTCGAAGCGGAGCAAACTAGGAGACTGGGGAAAAAGGGGCGGAAATAGGATGATAAGGACATACTTTGGAAACACACTAATAACACTTCCCCCCAGTCGTTTATGGCAAAGACCACACACCCTTTCCTCGCTGATAGTCACGAACCGGTTCCGTCCCTTATTACTCCCCTTCATGATATCTTCACCAAGTTGCAAATTAGCCTGGACAGCTACATTCTGCACCTTACGCAGCGCGGCGACAATCCGGCCTTCGTTCCCGATCGAATTGGCCGCCCGCATACGACCACGGAAGTAGAATTCTAGCTCATGAACAGGGAATGTTTCTGGTATCAGTTCGAGGGTGGACCCAGCAGGGAGGCGAGAACCGTGCCTGGCAAGGATTTCTATGGCGGGACCGTATTGGGGCTTGTAATTGTGCGGTGGGGAGAGGTAAAGGGAGAGGAGGGTGTGATAAATGGATGGGTGGCCGTCTTCGCTGTCCGTGGGTGAAACACGCTGCGTTGTAGTAGTATCTGTTGTTCGAGTTTCTTCGTTTCGGTGAATATAGTTACAATATCTAGCCCACGATCAGCTACTGTGTCGAGGAAACTTTAAAATTCATAGTATATGGACTTACTCTTCTGCTTTATCTGGATTCTCCAGTTTGAACACGTAGATCTCTAGTGCCTGTCTGTGTTGACCCATCTTGCTAAAAATAATCGCTCGAGCCTCGAAGAACTCTGGATCTACTCCATTCCACATTCGGTTAACTCACGTTGATTTGCAAGGGAATATGGATGTGGAATAAATGGAGACGTACCATCCCTTGGTAATCGGTCCAGAATCCTAGCCGGTGAGTACTGTTCACTGTCCTTCAGCATATCCAAAAATTTCTCTTTACAATGTATCCACTCTTCTTCACTTTCAAACTCCTGGTGTCCACTGATGTGACCCCCTCCCCACCGCTTGAGCCTATCCAAATATAATGAGAGCAGCCGCTGATGTAGATCTGGCGACATTTCATTGAGCTCGCCAATTACATGTTCCAGATACCGAATAGAAAGCTTGGCGTCAATATTCTGGAGGAATTCTAGGACTTTATCGCGCTGCAGTGTTTCCGCATTCTCCGTGTCTGCCAGGAAAATCTCCATTCCCAGCTGCGGCCGCGTCCGAACTGGCCATTCAGCAAATTCTAGAATCAAGTCAATCATTTCTGGCGGGAGATTTTGAAGATATGCAACAGTGCGCTCAGGACCACGGAGCAGCGCGGCACCGGTGCTCTCTTCGTCTGTCACAGCTTGGCCGAATTTTTGAAGCCGTTCGAGGGCTTGCCGATGTAATTTTTTGCCAAAGAGGAAGTCAATTAGATCGTTGTAACGGCCGGTTTCTTCGAGCTTTTCCATTACCACATCCGGGTCACAGAAATTGGCGATGCGGAAGAGGGAACCGGCTAGAGATGGTGTTGCAAACATATGGGCACGAAACAAGGTTGTATCAACGAGGGTAGCTGTCTCGCGAAGTTTCCGTGCAATATCGTCTTGGTCATCGTCTGGATAAAGGTCCAGGAAGTTCCTGACCGACTGTGTAAGCTCATCAGTCTCATTGATAAGCTGTAGAGCTAGGGCTGTGGCTGTTCCGTCCGGGTTAAGAAAACGTTGTAGTCTCCGCCGAATATCTGCTAGAAACCCTTGGAGCGCGTGTGCAGCGGTTTTCAAATCTTTCCCATCTAGGTGGATATTAGCACCAAATTTAGATATGTGAAGAAAGGGAATTTGAAAACCATACGCAGCGGTTTGTCCAACAATTTCGCTTCAGCAGATTTTCCGCGAATACTGCCTGTCTCACTAGTGTCCTCTGATTTACCTCTCAAAAAGGATCTCACGGAAGGTGCGTAACCTGCAGGCACCTTTGTTTTCACTATAATTTCTGCAGCGGGCTCTATACTATTAGCCGTAGTGCCATTCGTTTTTTGCGACGTTTGGTCCTCAGAATCGGATGATTCCGCTTCACTTTTCTCCTCGTCGAACGTAGAAAGTGGACCGGCAATGACTTTAGGATACTTGCGAATGACCATTTCGGGGGGAGCGCATGCCTCCGTAAATAAATCTAACGAATCACGATACTTCTGTTTCTCAAACAAAGTTTGTGCCTTTTTCAGCTTCGCTTCTCGAAGCCTACCAGATTTATCTTTGAGTAACGCATCTTCTAGCATGCTGATTAGGCTTATGGCTTCATCTAAATGCCCCTGTTCGATGAGTGAGTCGATTTGCGAATTGTAATCTAAGGCACCCATTCGCCAAATAATGCGCTCACTACCCACAAGAAAGCCTTTCCCCGCATGTGCTAAACTTATCGTGGGATGCGGTATGTGTAGCATGCTTGCTGATGGGAGGGAAATGGATTGAAGTAGAGACAATGTTTCCGGGTTCCGGACTTCCAACGTCCCTTTCGAAGGCTCTTGCAATGCCAAAAGGTACGGGTATGAATAACCCACGGCCTCCGGGCCCGTAATCCAAGGAATCTGCTTTCTTCCCAAGGAGTTGCCGTCAGTATCGATGAAATGCGTATTGACATCTTTAGCTAACAGAATTTCCCCATCTCTCAACCTTGTTGCTAGAGGTTTAGGTGCGGCACCCCCCATTCCAATGTAGCTCATGCTCGCCACCCCTACCCCAAGTCGACCTGTCTCTTGCCCACCAGGCCCGCCGATACTTCCCGGTCCAACGATATCCGTTACCTTTGAAGATTCCACATCGACCATGACATAGCTTGAATTCAACCCGGCAACGAGTTTGGTACCGGTCGCCCAAGTTAAAGTCTTAATTCCACTTGCTAGTGTGATCTCTGCCGTATCGTCCTCCAGCTCCATATCCAGCCACATCCACAGCATCAGTTTCCTCTTAACAGCTACGGCAAGCCGGGACACGATTGAGGGCACACCAGTAGTAGGGTCTTTGACGATATTAGATGTAACTGCAAAAGCAGATGCTCCTTTGGTTCTCATTAACTGTTGCTGCAGCTCGTAGGTTTGCAGGTCATGGATGGAAACATATCCGTTCGATAACGATATCAAAATGCCTGCCTCTTTAATGATGGCTAGTTGTTCTAATTTATAACGCGAAAACTTTTCCTGTTCGCGAAGCAGGTCTGTGGGTTTCATGTTCGGTAGGTCCGCATTGTCGCCGTTATTCGTATTCACATCCTGTCGTCCGTTCCCGTTTTCTTCGTCCCCCGCTCCATCAATATGAGATTCCACATGATCGCCACTCTCGGAATTCAACTCATTGATACGGTAAATTCGTAGCGTGCCCGTGTTTAGCCCGACAAGTAACCGGTCACCATATGCTAAGAACGACTCGATCTTCGACTTGTCGCGCTGCTTGAGCTGGACGAGAGGGCGCGCCGTGAAGGCCGACAACATGGCTCGATTGCTACACTAGCTATTTATCCGAGTTAAGGATATGAATGTAGACAAATGACGTACTGACTGATGCAGATGATGCTACTGCTGAAGCTTCGTAGTTTCTTGGTGGAATGGTTTGGCTCATGCATGTAGTTCAGATACTAGCAGTTTCGCTAGCTTGGCGACCAAGAACAGTGTTTCATGTCCATGAGAAGGAACAAGTGTGCCAAGATGCGCAGCCTCCCATCATTCACGAAAAGGAAGCCTGGCGTTCGCGACAAGACGTTTTGTCTTGCTTGGAGTTGAGCGAAGTGGTACTTGGGCGCCAGTGGGCCTTGCTTCTCACCACGTGACCCACGAGGTCGATAGAGCTTCCAATGACGTTGTTCCATGCTCTGCAATTCTACCAGGTTTGTCCCCAACCACCAGAGCTTAGCTCGATTCTCATCAGCCATCTTAAAGTAATAGTTGACAACATATCCGGGAGGAGTACACCGTTATGGCGACCACCAGCTCCCAAAATTAACAGCAAAACTAATGACAGTCTCGCGGCTGCGCAGATCTTTGGACACGCACGGCCAAGCGTCACCAATGAAGCCATACATAAAAATGGACCAGGTTTCTCCTCGTGTTGCCTTGGTTAAAGCGGCTGTCGGACAATGAACTTGCGAGTGGTATACTCCGTAGAATAAAAATGGACACTCTCTGGTTGGTAGGCGTTCGACAACATGTATTTCCGCGCCCTACCTCCTGACTAGTATGGTTTTACCTCCTGCGCCAGTCGACGTTCCCTGGGAGCAAAACATGATATATGTGTGCATTCGCGACTATGAACAAAGTAATAGACCACATCTTGAGTTTTCTTCATTCACTGTCTTTTTATCAATCATCACCCTATCCCTTTGCGCTAACCCAGAGCATGGAGTTATCTCGCACAATACCCCATGATATTTGGACCTCAAGCTGTTATTGATTCACTTTTCCTTCATGCAATAAAGCATCAACCTCAATCAGATGCCCTGGTACGAATTGGAAATCTACTTAACCCAGTGTATTATAGAACTAGATTGCAGATAGCTTAGATATAATAAATCTTTGTTTTGTACAACTGTCATCTGAATTATAGATAGTTGTATAGTTAACTAATATTTTTCATGTTTTACTACTTAAATAATTAAACATCTATCTATACCCGTCCAGCGGCTCCACCCCCCCAAGTAAGGTCAGGCCAGTCTCTAAATATGTCTATCTGAAGAGAAAACCATACTCCTGGCCACCCCTTTTCTGTATTGCCACAATTCCATGACTGAAAACGCCGTAACCAGAGTGAGTTTAGGGGGCAAAATGGGAAGGGAAATTCAATCAAATCAATCGATCAAGCCATAAATGTAAACCGCACATAATGCAAATATATATAGTATACATATATATACATTAGGTACCTCCATATCTGGTATGATGCGATCCATTCATGCTCCACCGTGGAAGTTATACCTGCGTTCTTAAGTCTTTCCACTAGAAAATAGAGACGTAGAATAAAAGGAAATGCAAAGAAATTCTAATAGAGAAAAAAAATAAATGCGAAAAACGTGAAAGAGAAAAACATGATGCATCAGGTGTGTTCTTAGGGTGGGGAAGGAAAGATGGAGGTGGAAAGGCGAATAACTGTGGGGAGTGGAGAGTGATGTTTAGAGGCGGGAGTTAAAGGAGAGCAAAGAAAGCAATGGGGTAAAACAAGGGGAGGCTGCAATCTATCAAGAAAGAGAAACCGATTTTAGTGCTGTTGGTCACCCGGTAGTTGGTGCCTCGCAGAGCTACCTTTACCCCGCCAAGTCGAGACAGCTGGGATATTCGCCTTGAAGCGTTTCTCCTCCGTCCCGTAGGCGCCAGGCGTCAGCTTGATAAGCGTGTGTAGAGGAACTTCCATCCACGGACTTTGTTCCTGTGACATATTCAAGAAGTAAGAGTATATGCAACGAAGGACGGCTTGGTGAGTGACGATAATGACATTCTCACTCCGCTCGAGTTCCATGATGATGGGCTCAAGCCGAATGACGACGTCTCGGTATGACTCGCCGCCTCGATAGCGATAATTGTACTTGTCGTCGTCTCGAGCTTTGAAATCTTCAGGGTATCTTTCGGCGATTTCTTCGTACGTCAGTCCATCGCAGACACCCGAGTCAAGTTCATCCAGTGCCTTCCATTCCAGCTTATCATATCCAGTTTCTGCAGCGAGATGGCGTGCCGTCTGGATTGTACGTTTCAGTGTGGATGTCCAGATAACCAATTTCGTACCGGGCGGGACACCAGACTCCTGAAGAAGCTGCGGTAGCGCGCGAGCATACTTTTCTCCACGAGAAGAGATGTCAGCATCACCACCAATTTTGCCAAGAAGGTTGTATTCGGACTCTCCATGCTGGAAAAATATGACGTTAATAATACAGGTTATTACTCCAAAGAGCGATAGTGGATTAAATAGATATACTTACTCTCGAGAGCCAGATCGAACGAGGTCGAATATGGAGGTTCTGAATATAATAAACCAGGCGGCTAGATAGGTAATCCTTGATATGATTGATGATTACGGTTGAGCCCACATTTATAAGCTTGACATAGGCATAATCTTTCTCCTCCTCATCAATGGTCTGGTAAACTTTTTCGTAATTGCGGATGCGATTTCTAAAATCTTGGGCAGCCAGTTCTGGGTCCTGGCCCACGTAGTCTGGCGATGTTGTCTTGACTTCGCGAATGTTGTTCATGATAAGCTCCTCATCGTCACATTTCGATTCAACGAACAGAGCTTCGATCCCTGCGTTTGTGCACGTCTGGTGTATCCATTTTCGGCGGGCTTTTGTGGAATTGGTAGCATCTAATATTGCTACCTGGCCGTCGGTCTCGGCGAACCAACGCAACATATCCACTACGGCCGCTTCAGCAGCAGCCCGGCGTAGCCTTTCTCCATCTTGGTTAGATGTGTCAAAGAAGGCAGCAGTTGGTTGCGGAGTGTCCTGTCGTCTATACTGGCCAACGTTGAATATCCTGGCGGGGATGCCGACCCAGGCCAAGTATCGCAAAGCTAGAGTAAATGTTAGAGGAATATATACAGAAAAAAATCGAGCAAGAGTCTCGACTTTAAGAGTTATGTGGTATATAAACCAACCTTTCCCAGCGATTAGGCTCTTTCCACGGGCTGGTAACCCGACCATAACAACGCAGATTCTAGAGTCATCGTTCTGTAGGGAAGAATTGTTAGCCTTACTAGGCAAATGGATCAATGACCGCTTAACGTGGTTCGACTCCGTGTAAATGGGGTGGTAGGATATCGTTTTGTGTTAAACTAAGGATTGCCATGATGCAATTCAGGGTTCAGGAACAAATGCATCACGATTCAGAAAAAAGAAATCAAACACGAAGATCATGGGATAGAAATAAAGGCAAAGGTGAACCTCAGCACACTGCACAGAATGATAAGATGTGATCAGAGTGATGAAACACATTGCAACAAAAGTGAGTTAGAGAATATTTGAAACACAAAAGTGAAGCATTACAAGTATTTTGAAGTGCATTGCTGCCTGGCAGAGAGATCAATATTGCACCGACACACACTGTTGATCAGCTCGATTTTGTGTATTAGAGTGGTGGCTGGTGTTTATCATAAAAGGTCGACAAAAATTTTGTTATTGGCGGGGACCCAAAATCGAAAATGCCAGAGACGAAGCGACGAGAAATCGGCTATGTAGTACGCTCATTCCTTTCATGATAATATGATAATCTCTTCTGCGTGTGGCTTGTCGTTACTCGCCAGCGTGCAGGAAAAAAGAAACAGCACAGCTCGAAAAAGGCTGCCGCCGGCCCAGAATAATTCGTAGTAACGGAGACAGCACGCGCTGTTTAGAATTGCTCGTCGTTCCCCACCCGGCAGCCTTCTCTATCCCCGTCAGATATACCCATGTTCAGCTGAAATGCTCGAGATCCATGAGCCGCGATCAGACGGAGCACCGAAGTCTCCAATCCTGCGCCCACAGAGAACAAATAGAGTTCTACGCCCACTCTTCCTGCATGAGATGTTCCTTGCAACCACCCTTTGTCATTTGCATTTGCGACCTATCCCCATCACCTCCATTGAAAGTGCTTTAGGATCGGAACCAAAAAGCCAATCCAAAACCGAATACTCCCAACTCGCTGAAACACCCAGCTAGCTCGTGGCGACAATATGCCAGATCAACGGTATCTAAAAGAGGGATGCACACTGTGAGAATTATGCTGACGGTGATATTTTCTCTACCCCAGATCCCGGTGAGCAATGTGGTATACTTCGGCGCTTGGTCGTGTGCATAGAGTAATTAAATGAGTGATTTTGAGGGCGGACAGGGACTGGATGGAAAATCGAGCCAGACGGTTTGGAACTGAAATGTGAGAGGCACGAGGGTAAACAAGCTTGCGATCCCTCGTTTTGTTCATTCTTTTTTAATGTTTTCTTATTTGTCCACCGCGACAACTCCCCAGAATCATCTGAGATGCGGTATGCATCTTTTGGCGGGGTCCGCAACCCCACACCCATGCTGTGCGGGGCAACAGATGGAAAACCTGGTAAACCCGGCCCCAGTCAGAATCGATAGAACTGGCTGCAAGTAATGCATATAATCAGCAAAAATTGCATTCTCGAACGCCAGGCAGTTTGTACGGGCTGGTTGTGGCTGAAATGCCACCGCGGCCAGTGGCGGGGCTATGTGGAGTGCTGGTATTGCCGCAAGTTTGGTTTGCCTGCTCGCCTTCGCCTCGGTTGGGCCTGGGCCTAATTGGCATAATTGGCACGTTACGGAAACCAGGTGCCCCCTTTTTGCGAACCACACAGACAAGCCTCACTGTGGGCATCCCCGCTGATATTCTGCCGCCCTCGGTGTCGTAGTCAACCGTTGCAAAGCATGGACCCATATATGATGAATATAGTTTTTCCCCCATCCCCCCATATCACGGGATTGTGGCTTGGGCAATGGATCGGGAAAATCCGCGTGGTCATGTGCTCTCCTTCCGGATCAAGGGCTCCAAGAGCAAGGAAGCAGTATGCCCATGTGGGGAAGAAAAAAAAAAAAAAAAAAAAAACTGCATGATCAAAAAAACAACAATAGACACAGAAAATAATCAGGGGCACCAGATAGGGCAGTTAACAAAACAAACTAAATGCAGTACTGTACTAGGTATGTGTGCGTTGGGGGGGGTGGGGGGGGAGGTAGTTGGAAAGAAAAACTGAGAACAACAAAAAATATCCCGGGACTGTGTTAGCCAGCCAAACTCACCGAGGCAGAGAAGATTTTGGTAGTCGAAGGTCGACGACCAGATAGGCCAGACATGATGCTGCAGCTTTTTAGCACTACTATTGATAGTAGTCCGTTGTGTGTGAATTATGTCTGGTGCTATTGTGCAGGAAGGATGGTTCAGAAGGAAGATCAATCCCGTGGAAGCTGAGCTCTCAGCAACACCAACTCCAGGGGGGGGACAGCGGGGAGTGTACGGAGTACTCCGTATGCAATTGTATCATCGACCGGGGGCGGGGCGGGGCGGGGGGTAATGAGTGAAACCCGTAGATAGAAGGTTAGTGTAATATGTGCGTAAATAAGTTAATATGTGCGAGTGAGTGCGCGGTTCGTTTCAAGAAAAGAGACTTGTTGGTTTGCAGCGAAAAATTGAACAGTACTAAGTAGTTTCAATTAGGCCCAGTAGTTGGTCAGCCTGCGAAGAAAATAAACCAAAGCTCAAGAAGTTAAAATATTTAACAGGCGGAGAGTCTGTCAGTTGTGGCGTGTCCCTGGGCGTGGAATATATATATTTTAAAACTATTCCGGTAGTTACTCCATGCTTCGCTGGGGGATTTCAGGAGGCGGGTGGCTTGGGAACGAAACGGGAGAGAAAAGTGAGATATGCCAAGAGTAAATGATACTGCAGCAGCTTGGAGACAGAGGAGCCGAAATATTTTGTGCCTGGAGAACTGGGCATCGACGGATTGGAGAGGTAAGTTACTCTGTAGAGGGGCCCCTGACGGTACATATGACGCTGAGATAAGATTAACAGCTGTAACTATCCGGGTATATTAGGCAGGTCTCCAGTTAAAGCCGGAAAAAATTGCTTGCTGCTGTCCTTCGTCTTTGGTTCCGCTAAAATTTTGAATATTTTGCGATCTGATATTTGCTCCACAAACTTTGAGCGCCAAACGCCACATCCGATGGAATACTATTGCCACGAGTTTTGCCGACTGCAAAAAGCCGGGATGATGTCATCGCGATCAGCCCACGTTTACTACAACAGAGAAGAAGACGCTGGTAATCGGTAATTGTACGGAGTAACTGTAACTGTAACTGGCAGGAAAACATTGGACGCATATCATCTAAAATAGTTTTGGATACCTATCGGCTGTGCCAAAGAGCTAGGGATAAACTGCGCCTGATATGGCCCATTAACGCCAGAATTTCTAGCTGTGGTCAGAAAAAAAAAAAAAAAAAAAAAAAAAAAGCCCCTATTATCCTCTAGTTCCCAGTCCTTTGCTGATAACCAGCTTTTACCAAAATCCCACAACTTTCCTCTCATATGTCTGATAAAGCTCGCTCGACATGTTCAAAAACTCAATGTCCGCCCTCAGCTCCACACCCTCGCCTTTCCTCTTCTCAACAGTCCGTCCTAATCTGCCCTTAAACTGGCGCATCAACGTCGCACATCTCCCGCAGAGCAGAAGCCCACAGCTGCACGGAAGCATATCACCACCCATCACCCCCACCCCTTCTCCCACACCAAGGTTGCTGCCCACGCCCATCTGCCCTAGAGTCTCGATAACAGAGCCCTTCGCCGGCTTCCCTGCGCATTTATAAAAAGCTGGGTTAATGCAGATACTGCACCAGGGATTTGCCGGTGCAGATTGCGATGGAGGCCGGTCTGGCCCACACCCATCGCCATCATCAGCAGCGAACAGCGAGCCAAACGCCGCCGCGATGTCCAAGGTCCCCTCATCAATGCCGGCTATGGGCACGACGGAGTGAGTTGCTAGCGGGGTGGTGGTGCTGCATTCGAGGATGGCGACGCGATGCAGTGCGCATTTGGAGCACATGCGGCTCGGTTCATATCCCGAGGAGACATGGCCCGTGCTGAGTTCTATATACCCTTTCCCGTCGCGGCGGTTGAGGACTTCGACTTCGATTTTGCCTAGGCCAAGCATGCCGTAGATGAAATCGTGGCACCAGTGGCACGGTCTGGAGCCATTGGAAGGCGGGGAGTATGCAAAGTCTATCGGATGGGCGAAGGAAGTGCGGATCTTTTTGGTTTGTGGTCCGGCGGTGCGTCGTTTGCGAGCTTTAACTGATATTATGTTGGGAATTATGGTGGTATAATCGGAAGGAATCTGTGGGGGCGATGTCGGTGGAATGTTTGCAGATGTCGTAGACGCTGCACTGCCTGCTTCTGGCGCGAGGAGTGATGGTGAGTGTGTTTCGGCGGATGGCTTCTGAGAAAGCTCCTGCAATATCATTTGCTCCACAGATGGAGAGGTCATCTGCGATATTTCTGAATTTTCCGGTGGCGGAAATGGTGTGTGATCCTCCCATGAACCTTGTTTCTCTGCTGGTGGCTCCAAACTGGAGCGTACATTCGATTGTAGAATGGCATCTTCTACTACACGATAGTAAGTAAACTCGAGCTTCCTGGCCATAAACTTCCTCCTTATTTTACTGTTGGTAGAAAATTGAACATGGATTACTTACGAATCTTACTAAATGGTGCGGCGCCAGAGGCTTGATTGCGAAATTGAACCTCTTGTCCTTGGATTGTAACAAATGTGGAAACCTCCTGGGAAACAGAGGGCTCTTCAAGGCTTCCTGGTTCATTCTCAATCAATGTCTCATGACTGTGCTGTCCTGCGTTTGTAGCCACCACTAAGTTGCTAGGTTTTTGTTAGCCTTTTTGAACCCAAAGGGTTTTTTGTTTTGCCCCCGTTTCTTACCTATCGGCCACGGAACTAGTACCAGCGGACGTGGACAAGAAAGTTGTATCAGAGAGCGATTTGTGAGACACTTTCTTACTAATTCCAATGTCGATGTTTGCAGTAGAAGACATCGATTTGCTCTCTTGTTTCTCCAGAACGGCAAGAAAACATTTCGACGCGGGCAATTTGAACTTCAAATTGATGACAGATGAGTCCTCAATCAGTGGTAGTGGATTTGGAATAGGTTCATTGCTAGTCTTCGTCTTGATTGTCGCCGGTTCCGACGTGCCGAGAGGTGGGCCGATGGCTTTGCGCTTTTGTGGGCGCTGGGGTTTTTTATTTTGCCTATCGTCATATAGTTCGAAGTCCCCGCTTGGGTCGTCATCAACCCAAGTTGAAGGGCATTTCAGCGGGTCGATGTAGCGAAGTTCATACTTGATATAGTTGCCCAAGAAACGGGAAGATAATCCTCTTTTGATTAAATTTGGCCTTTGCTCCCTGACGAGGTCAAGAGCAGCAGTGAGGTCATCGTGAGAATACGGCATTGTAGCCCCCTCCCCTGGCAGTGTTGTCAATAAACCCCCAAGGTTATCAAGGTCGAGTTCTAGCACAGACTCGTGGTAGTCTGGCCGAGATGTACCTAATTCAGCTATTGATTTAGCGCTGGTGTGATGAAATTTTGTCTACTAACATTAGATTGCGACGATGTTGGCACACAGAAATGTGGCAACAAATGTGGGAATTTCTCACTGGGAATCTCGAAGCAGTGGAATATGACTGAGAAGTGGAAATGAAACAGCAAAGTAGTGATATTCCCATCTGCGAGCCACCCAGAAGCTAGAGTAGAAACTTTAAGTGGGTAATTGTTCTCATCATATAGAATTTGACTGGGTCTGTGTTAAATGATAAAACAATGGCCCAGTGACAAGTTAACATCCATTAAAATTGGCCAGGTGAAAACAAACAGCGATACAAAGCACTTGTAACTGAGAATAGAGTGGAGTCAAGACAAAATCATTGTATGGAGAGAATGCAAGCAATGGCGCAGGCATGGAACTTGATATCGAATAAAGTGGTGACATGTAGGTTGATATTATTAGGAAGTTTTCAACGGAACGACCAAGCTCTTGAAGTCAGAGTGGAAAAATTGTCACCAGGGCCGGGCCTTGGTCTCGGGATACCGCTATAGCAGCTTCCAGAGAGGAATTTTGACGCCAGAAGGCAACGACTGGCATGATACCTTATTCTGGAGACTCCCCTCTGCAGGAGGTGCTGGGCTGTCATAGTAAGTAAGAGGAGGAAATCTGATGAATAAAAACACGAGGGAAGTGTCTGGTGGTGAGATTATAAAAGGGTTCCAGGCTGTTATTGGTGGCATTCTCAGCATCATATTGGATAATGACACTCCTTAAGAATATTTTCCAGTCGATTGCCTTTTATATATTCACCGGACTGAACAGGTATTGATGAACCCAATGATTCATGCAGAGCAAGAGGGAAAAAAGAGCCAAGAGAAATGACTATGGAGCATGACATCAGATCTTCACCAATGAAGACTATTTCCCCTCCACTACTCAACGAAGCCTGATGCTATACAGCCCAAGTCCCAGTGAAACCTGGCAATGCTTCATGGGATGCTGGTGTCAAGGAAGCTATATTTTCAAAGTTTATATGATCCACTTTTATCATTAGATAAACGTACCGTTTCCTTGGCAGCAAGTGATCAATGAAACTAGAAGCATGTCGCTGAGAACCCAGAAGTGGGAGGTTTTAGTCAGTTCGCTCTATATAACTACCCAAATTTCTTAGTACAACTCCTAACACCAAATTAGACTGGCAACCAGAAGAAGTTAATGTGCTCTTCTCTTTGCGGAATTTTTCGCTATTCCTTGGAAAGAAGGGCGACGCACAGTTTTGAACGTCACCCGGGCCCACGTCCTGTTCCCCGGATCAGGCGCCTGCTGGCCTTCTCCCAAACAGCCCAGGGGAAGCGACAGCGGCGGGTGCAGCAATTCACGTTTGCGAAAAGAAAAGAAAAATCTCAGTCACTGGGTAGCTGGGTACACTCCGAACCTTGGCAAAAACTGCGACAGCTTCCTGGATAAGTAGCTGCTTGCGCCTCAGAGACAGGAGGGATCAACGTCCCACAACAAAATACGTCTGCCAAGAAAGCATGGAAAGGAGAGGTAAGGTGACCTTCTTGGAAGCTGCAACCTTCGCTTGACAACAAGAGCTTGCCCAAGTGGGAGGTAGGTTGAGAAGCAGAACACATTCTTGGGAACGAACCCATCAAGTTGGGGCTCCCAGGCAGGTTATTCATTCTCCCAAGGAGGAAGGGAAGAGCGAGACAGTTCGCCACGACACTTTAGCACTGGATTAGTATGAGAGAATGTCGCGATGCAAATAATTCCTCTGCAAGGATTCCATTCATTCTAAACTCTGTATTCTACAATGTTCTTGAGGTCAAGTTTAGATGCATTACACCTCGTAATTAGAAACTCGTCCGGACACCCTATTCATTGTGCCCATCCTGCTTCCGCTTGTTCCAGTTTGATGAGTCAACACAACAAGCTGTAATTATATTAGAAAATGATGGGTATATGGGTCAAGGGAATAGCTGTAATGATACCACTTTCAACCTGGATGGGGTTTTCTTTCGATATACTCTTGCTGCTCAAACTGATATGGAAATTAGCATCAAGTGTACACTAGGATTCTGCTTTGTTGTGTTTGAGCAACAAAACGGGCGGGTAGGTCTCAGTAGTCTCACTTAAGGGTGAGTCCGAACAAAAGTGTGTTGGTAGAAAATTCCAAATATTCCTACCCCCATTGAAAATGCAGATGGTTCAACATTCAAAAACAGAAAAACCAACTGTCATTATAACGTAATGACCTTCTGTCCCTGAAGCACACTCCTCATGTGCTGCTGTACATTCTCAAACCGCATGAAGGCACAGGAACCACTCTCGAGGTGGTTGAACAGGGCGGCCACGGTTGAAAACTGTTTGCTGCACTTGCGCTTTGAATTTGGGCAATGATAAACTCTCTGCTTATGCACAGGCGAGTTGACATGCATATTCAGCGCACTTTTGGAGTCGAATTTGCGGTGGCATATAGCACTCCCAGGAGAGGCCGTTGTATGCGCGGTCGGTAGCAATGTAATCGACATTCGATTCATTGTGCCAGGTAAGCTGCTTGTTTGTGATGACTCCGTGCGGGTCACGCTCGCGAATTGCACGGAGGATGGATTCACGGTTAAGATTTGGAGCGCGAGGGCAGGAACCTCTCTCAAGATGGTGGGCGATGCCGTGGGCGATGCCGCTGGCGGAGGTGTATCTGGCTTTACAGAATGGGCAGACGGCACTAAGGCCGCGGTGGACCTTTGAGTTGAAATGCTACAAGCAGGCTTGTCAATCATTATGCACTTTGAAAATGTCACGTAGGTGTAGCAAGACAGGTTTACCATCTCCAGATTATTCTGATTCTGAAATCTAATACCACAATCTTCGCAGTAGTTCCTGTAGTGACCCAGTTCTCTCATGTGCCGATCCGCTGCATTTTGAGTACGGAACATTTGCGTGCATGTCTCACAGGGAAACTTGGGTTTCCAATGCCCAAGCGCGTTCATGCGCTGGTCTGCTGAATGCTGAGAGCTGAACTCCCTCGTGCAAGACTCGCACGCGAAGGTGGGTGCCCAGTGATTTTTGTCGTTCATGTGCTGGTAGCACGCGCGCTGGGTACGGAAGGTCCCCGGACAGGTCTCGCATTCATACATTTCGGTGGTGGTACAGAGTACTCAAGCTGATGGCATTAGACAAAAATGACTGAGAAGTGTACTGCACGCAGTAAGGAGAGAACCTATGAATGTGGGTTAAGGTACTTCAACCTCCGCTCGAGCGAAGAGCAACAAATAACTCCGTACAAGCGGAAGCTTTAAGGATCACAAAAGGTTATCAACCAATCGTACGGAGTAGTTAGTTAACCAACTAACCTACATGTACCTAGTTCACTAACTTAAACTAACTAATTAGTTAATGATCTTGGCACGGTGGCATCTTGATTGTGGTGACAGGGAGCAGAAGCTCATCGTTTGAGTGGTTAAGGTTTACTCCGTACCCAGGGCGGTATCAATTCAATAATAAGATCCTAGACACGACATGCACTGAAACAACAAACTGGTCACACAATTTTCATGGCGAGCTCATAGCAAATCCAGATGATCAAAATTCTCAAGAAAATGTCAGAATCGGGGACCATAACTCAGAAACTGCATAACTATTTTAAATTCAGGAGTGCACTACTCCGTAACATTACTACTGCGCCGAACTATTGCACATAGCCTTGTCAAACCCCTGGATGATTGAGAACTTTTAGAGCTGCCGGCAAAGTGTAGAGGATGGCCAAGGGATTGCGCACAGGAGGAGGAGTTCTGCTCTAAATAATTGACGCTCATTGTAGCAGTGAACTGGCCGGGCCCACAACGCACCTGGGTGCTCAACAATTCGCCTTTGCTCAAAGCATTCTTGCCAATACTACTGAACCATCAAGGCATCGCG
Source organism: Emergomyces pasteurianus Ep9510 (assembly GCA_001883825.1). Classification (NCBI taxonomy): domain Eukaryota; kingdom Fungi; phylum Ascomycota; class Eurotiomycetes; order Onygenales; family Ajellomycetaceae; genus Emergomyces; species Emergomyces pasteurianus. The sequence continues at coordinate 28,120 of LGRN01000038.1, forward strand.
CACGTTAAAAACTTTATGTGAACCTTACGGTTTGTACATCTACTCTCGATCACCGATTGCTTCTGCTCTTAGTTAACACAAATTCCCCAGGTTCGTAAGCAAAGAAACGGCGAGAGAGAAATGAAAACCAGCTCCGACACACAAGAGCATCAGCTCTCCAAAAATCCAGAAAAAAAGAAAGAAAGAAAAATCTATTTACATCGTTTCCTTAGCGCTTCTTCAGATTGCTTCTCAGCAGCATTCATGGATATACTTTGCAAACCACACAGAGTCTCCTCCCTCCAAGACAGTTTGTTAAACTCAAACGCTGTATATCAACCCCATTTAACCTCCCTACGAAAAGTCCAGTTTATTCCGAGCAACTCAGCTAGGATTGCTGTAATATCTCGGCCTCATCAATAGCGGAGCATAATCTCTTGAATTGAAAAGATGCCCAGTCGTTGTATACACTCATCACAAACATGTAGAATGTCCATTTGTCTTTACCCCAAAGTGATGTGAAATCGAACCTGTGAATGAAATGGCGGATATGTAGGACGTAGTGTTCTCTCCCTCAATCACAGGATAGTGATCGTAAATTCTCACAGAGCAGTGACTCTGTGAAATTGAAAAGCCCAGAATATATTGATGCAGCTCCTTCTCACGTTTCACAAGGCTGAAAAACTTAACAACATCTCTTAATGAGAGAGTCATGCTGTGCGCATCCTGTCGATCTACAACATCAAGCGCTGCTTTCCTCACAATTTACTTCAGCTGTCATGAATGGAAAACACATGTAGGTTGTAACCCATGAAGAAAGAAACGTCACCAAATATTGCCAACAAATGGGGCAAGTTTTCCGAGTGGATTTTTGGTGGAAGCTTGTCGCGGGGGCCCGGTGCTGTGTAATCCGGCCGTGGCCGATATAGCCGAAATAGAGGAGATTGCAAAGGAACTTATGCAGGTGATGGCAATTACTCAACCTCATCGATTACTCTAGAGCTATCCCAGTTTTCGTTTACACTGACCACTAAATCCGGGAATGTAGACATGCGCGAGATAAATTGCACTCTCAGCTGAAGGGACGATTAGTTCACCAATGGCCTTAAAACTCCAGTCGCTTTATATTTGATTCGTCCCTCACGTGTCGACTCAAAAACATCGTTTTCAAACACTGTCCCTTTAGGAACCTCGATGACTTTCATTAGTAGTCTCTGATAGAAGATTTTGCTGTGTCTAGTGACACCATTTTTATGCCGTTCCATAAAAGCTGCCTCTAGTCTCAAGATATATCTCATAGTTCTTGTCAGGGTAGGGCCTACTCTTTGCTTCTTGTGAACTTACTTCTCTCGGCGTGTTCAGACTTTTATTTGACTTTGTGCAGCGAAGAGATGGAGTTTTCGGTTAAGCAAGAACGTGTTCCGTGGTGTCAGCTTGTAAAGGTAATGCTTGATACGTCTATCCTTGTAAGTTTGTGGCTGCTTCAAAGGAGGATTGGGATTATCAGAGTGTAGTTGTTTATGTTTAGGCGGGCTCGGTTGCAATGGGACTGGGGTCATAAAGAGTCTTGGTTAGAATTAGCTCCTGCTGTATGACCATGAAGGACATTAAACCTACCTTTGAGTCAACGGCTTGGATTGGAGAGATATTCGTGTTTCCTTCTTTTTATTAAAAAAATAAAAATAAAAATAAAATAAAATAAAATAAAATAAAAAATCCGTTGGCTAGGTTCTCGCCAGTGCTTGTAGGGGTTGTACACCGTCTTGCTGGATACAGAAGTACATGCTGGCCTCCTCTCTGATCATTTACCTATATTTCATGATAACTAACATCAGAATTCCATTAGCTCTGAGGAGATGATGGGAATCCTACTGTCGTTCCGGGGAAGCTGCTCGTTGAAGGTTTGTTTCCTGCGTATAGGAACTTATGATATCTTGAGAGAGGCGTACGCTTCTTCAGTAAGAACTGCGTGGTGCTTCTTCCCGGATGAGCAACTCACTGTTGCCCTGTAATGTGGACGGTAAACGCCCTCTTTTTACAACATTTTGCCTGACGCGAAGCCATCTTCATTTCTTCATTGAATGAGAGAGAGCAAGTCGCTTGATCTTAAGATTCAGTCGTTGACTGGTAGCAACTGATTGGATAGCTTCGTGTCCAGTACTCCGTACGGACCTATCGATCCTCCCATCAGTCGATTATTGCCCCAGGAACCATGGTTTCAAATGACTTAGGTTTAGGTACTACAACAAATCGTTGCTCCGATTCCAATATCAACTTGCTCTTCTTAACATTCCATTGTGCTAGTCCGCAATAGGAAGTCAGGGCTCTTAGGGTCACGTTAGTTACCACTAAGGCACTAACAATCTCTGCATAAATACCCGCGAAAAAAAAATATAAAAAATTCCTCATTTCTCTCTACTCCATCCTGATCTGGAAATTCGGATTTTAGTTCATTCTTGAGAGGATTGTTTTGTTAAAGCTGTTTGCATCGACAACACGAGTTTCCCAAACAAATGAGCTGCCCATCCCCCACGTCCTACCCTATTCCTCGCCCAGGATGAAACTCTTCCTCATCCGTCACGCCGAATCAGAACACAATGTTGCCCAGGTCTAGTATGAAGCGGTTTTCTATACATTTCCTATAAATCTGTCTGTATGTTGGGGCGTGGGCTGTTGCTCATACAAAATGGTCATACTCTGTTCAGTGCAGGTACAACGGACTCAGCCTTAACAAACCATGGCATGGTACAAATCCGGCGGCTAGCCATCCACTTCAAGACGCAAGGTGTTGTGTTTACCACGGTCTTTTCTTCGGATCTACTGCGGGCCCGTACTACTGCTGAAGGCATCTGTGGCCTTGCTGGCGGAGAGGAGCGCGAGGGCGTTTCGTCACAGCCCCTGCCTATCATCCTGCCTCTGCTGAGGGAAAGGGACTTCGGTTCTCTGGAGGGGAAATCCTGGCTTACCATGCGAAGGGACGATAGTAACTCTGCTTCAGGGATAGCTGGTGAGCCGGAGCCACACTCATCTGTGGCTTCTCGGGTGGATTCATTCCTCTCCCATCATCTATTGCCAGTGATAAGTCAAGGTGTCCGGACTGCTCAATCCGTAGCAGTTGTCTCCCATGGCGTTTTGCTCTCGGCGCTATGGGAAGCTCTGTCTCGATTGTTTTTGTCCAAACATGTTGTCCCTGGACCAGGTGTCCAGGCTATTAACCTCGCTCCGGCGTGGTCTAACACGGGCTACTTGGAACTTGCCATTGGCCGGGTTGAAGATGCCCTCTCTTCCCCAACTCTAGCAGAGGGTGGCCAACCTCAACATAATTTGGACGCTTCAAACAAAGCCGAGACACTACATGATGCTCCAGACCCACCGTTGCATGGCCACACAATGACAATCCTAACTATAAATGGGAGACAGCATCTCATCAATCTCAGGCGCATTCCAGGCGTTGGCAGCTCCCGGCATGATGCAACACAACAACGCATTGACAATTTCTTCCCAAAACCGAAGAACTAGGGTTGGCCGTTTATTCAATATATAATACGGCACCCTAATATTTTGCAACCGGTATGTCCATATTGCTTTTATCTATTTTCTTCTTCTTTCTTGATCTGCGTACATCTCAGCACCTACTACAACTCATAATACTTCCCTTTACTTTCTATGATGAAGCCAATTTTCACACAGACCTGTTCCGAAACAGAAATGTGGATAGTAAACATTACCAACTGCTGTCTGACTCATTTTTCCATTTTACTCATCTGATTATTACCCTCACGTGAATCTCCTGCAGATCCTAGGCTAACTTTTCTTGAAGCCTTTGCAGTTACATTATATATAGAGCGGAACCCGGCGTAGGTATTCTGTAAATATGTTTGATTTTGATTAAGAGCGGCCTTCTCGAAACTAGTTGAGCCCGCTGTCGAGTTAAGTAGCTCGCTAGATATGGAATAAATGTGTGAAGAAATCATAACTCATTTGTCATTCAAATTATGTCCAACCATTGTGCCACCTGTAATGTATTATGAATGCAATTGTTCCACTCGACAAGCACTAGTTCAATAGCAGGGGGGAAATATATGCAAGATGAGAGGGAATCAACTTCAAAAATGAGATGGAAAATATACCAGAGACGGATAAGTTAATCCAGGAAAGTCTGTCCCTGCGCCTGCACGCTAACATGGTATATATAAAGCCTCATCGACAAACAAAGGTGTGACAAAGAGATGCAAATAAAATAGGTATCTCTAAACAAAAGGGAAAACCCAAGAATTATACCATCAAAAAACTCCAGTATGAAAAATCATAAAAACGTCAAGCATAAAGCACAAAACAGCAAACCCACTGCGTCCCAAACATCCATATCACCCATTCTCTAACCTCCCCTCATCACTCAGCTCTTGGCCCCTCCCATTGACTTTGACATTGCAATCAATATCAACATCAGCACCCGTGCCCTCACTTTCACTCCCTTCCGTCCTCGTCCTCGCCCTCTTTTTCTCTCCAGCCACATATCTCTCATAAAGCACGACCTTCTTCAACCCCTTCTGCCGCAACAAATACCTCCGAAAGTAATAGACCAACTCCCCCGCCCCAAACTTCGCATGCACCATCGTCGGCACCGAAAATACCTGGTCCAGCTCCTCAAGCGTCTTCCCTTTCGTCTCCGGCATGAACAACAGCACAAGCACAAATCCCACTAGATTCCACGCAGCATACCACCCAAACGCACCCTGCGGTTTAAACGCATTCTTCAAACTCGGCCATGTAATTGCAAGCGTGAAGTTGAAAAACCATGTCGTCGCCGTCGCCAACGCCATACCATGCGAACGCACATAGAGCGGGTACGCCTCGGCCGAGTAGGTGAAAGGGACGGGCCCCTCACCGGGAGAGTAGACGATGCCGAATAGGTATATACCCAGAGCTACGCAGCCGGTATGGGCTCTGCGCATAGTGGGCGAGCCGTCGGTGGGGATCCAGAAGGAAAAGCCCGTCAGCAGTTGGAAAACTCCCATGAGTGGGAAGGTGACGAGGAGAAGGTTGCGGCGGCCGAAGGTATCGATTGTGTAGACGGCGGGTATGGCGAAGAGCCAGTTGATCACCCCGAAACCAAACGAGGCTGCCAATGCGGCCTTTTGGGAGAAACCGGCGTCTAGGAAGATTTCGGAGGAGTAGTAGGCTATTACATTCACACCACAGAACTAAAGGGGTGGGAGCGTAAGCGAAGGTTTTGCAAATTGTTTTTGTTTTTGTGAGATAAACATAAACTACATACCTGCTGCATAAACATGACAATTTCCGATGCGATAAGCGCGCGCCGGTTGCGGGGGACGGTGATAAGTTCGAGAATTTTCGCCTGACCCAATTTCATCGTCGCCTCGGCCTCGAGCAGGGTGTGCATGTAGAACAGATCGCGGGCAGCTTGCACCTTCATAAAACGAAGTCGGCACATGGAACGATATGCTTTGTAATGGCTACCTTTGCTCATATACCAGCGTGGGGACTCGGGGCAAACAAAGACAAAGGTGCACACCAGCACGGCAGGAAACATGGCTGAGCCTAGCATCAGCCGCCACCCCAGGCCCGTTACGTTGGGTGTATCAGGCACGTTGAAAAAGACCAGATCAGACATATAGCCGAGCATAATACCGAAAGCAGTCCACATCTGCCATTGCATCACCAGGGCACCACGAATGGCTGGCGGGGTAGTTTCGGCGGCGTAGATAGGCACGGTGGCCGACTTGGGCCCAATGCCAAACCCCAGAGCGAAACGACTGATAAAGAGGTGCCACCATGAGTTCACGAAGCCCTGCCAGAAACACGCAATGGCGGAGAATACGCAGGTAATGAATACTGTCCCTCGTCGACCGAACCAGTGGTTAAAGGGCACTGTGAGCCAGCAGCCTATGAGAGCACAGCAGAGATACGGTGCCGAGTTGACCAAACCGACTAGCCATGTTGAGCGTGAATCGAGACCGCCAATGCCAAATTGTGATTTGTAGAATATCTGTGCGCCATTCACGACGGATTCGTCTTAAGGTTTTGTCAATGGGCTGTCAGTTATATACAGAAAAAGAGAGTTTATGCTTTAAAATTCCCGAACCCAAATGCAAGGCGAACCACGGAACGTGGCAAAAGTTAAGGCTGAAAACAAGAAAAAGCAAAACATTCAATTCTAGAAAATCAAACAACGGATGACTTTTAATCCCAAATTCCAAAAAAATGAAAAAAATAAAATAAAATAAAATAAGAACAAAAGCAAAATTAAAGGAAAGGTCAAGAGGGAAAAAGCAGATCGAGAAAAGTAGAAAGGGAAAATTCAAAACTCACCCATTCCTTGAACCGCCGCGCTGAGGGAGCAAAGTACAATCACCAGGTACATGAGTCGTGGCTGCGACCACCGATTCGTAAATTCTTTTCTAAGAACCTCTAGCTCTTTCTCTGTCAAGCCCTCGACACTCTCATACTTCTCGGGTGCCTGCGCCAGCACCGCGCCGAGCTCAAAGGCGCGGACATCTTCATTGTCACCAACCTGATGCTGGCGCGCATAGCGGCCGCCACGCTTCATGAGGGTAGCATGGCTCAGCCCTGCGAGCGGATTGGCAAGTTTCGCATTGAGATTTCTTCGCGCGCGCTCAGCGGCTGTAAGCGATTCGCGACGGGAATGTATGAATGAGTGTTGTCTTTGTGCGGGGAAGGGGGTGGTCGTGCTCGCTGTGGCGTGGGACGATTTGCGGTTCGTTGTAGTGGTGATGGTGGTATTGTCGAATTCGGACGAGGAGCGGTCCGAAGAGAGAGCTTGGTCTGCGAAGGGCTCGAACAGTGTCATGGTATCGATTAATTGACAGTGACCCGGAGATGCAGCCCGAGGAGCTGGTTTTAGCGGCAGGGAATTCGTATTCTTATGCAGGAGATCTCTGGAGGGAGTCCCATATCGGGACCACTCAATAGGGAGCTAGTTAGCAGATATGGTATGTACAAAAGGGTCGAGGACGGGATCTTGTAGTTGTATATACTCTGCACGGAGAGTAGAAAGAGCTGAAATTTTCGAGATGGCTCCAGGGCTCGTTCGCTAGAGGGAAGATGATATGATCTCGCGAAAATTTGGTCTCCTGAGGATTAAAGAAGGTTTACCAATTAATATTTCTATATTTAAAGGTTTTCCCAAAAAGCCACGACGGAGGAGAGGAGAAGGAAGCCGAAATAGGGGCCCGCAAGGATTTAATAGCTCAACAGGTTTCTTCAGGAAAAGATTTGCGGATCGTTTCCGGCGGTGGGGGAGAGAGAAGAGGGCAAGCTTTCTGTGATGAAGGATCACGTTAAACGATTTACGGAGTAGCAAGTAAAGAAATCTACTCCGTGCTCAAGTGGCGTCAAGCGGGGCCTGGAGAGTCTAGAAAGTTAGCGCATACAGGCGGTGGAGGGGAGCGCCCGAGAGCTCGGGAAATAACATGAACAAAGAGCACGCGCTGCGGCTTTAAAATAAGATTTGCTTTTTCTTTTCTTTTCTTTTTCCTTGTTGCCCTTTGGTTTCATAAATTTCTGTAGCGAAACAAAATTAAGCAACACGACGGAAAAGGAAAAGGCTGCCAGCTGTTGTTTTGGGGACGAAACGGTGAAACCATCCACATCAAAATGCGCCCAGTGTTTATGTGAGAAAATCTGGAGAGTTAAAAAGAGGCCGCCGAGCGACGCATACGTATGTTTTAGGGGACATCCTTTAAATTATCCAACTTATTCCAGGGTTTAAACAGGCCAGCTAGACCGGGGTGGGGGTGAGCCCAATGTGTGATGGGGAGATTGAGTGATTTTTCAATATGGAACAACAAAAATCAGAAAATCGTGCAAGAGGAGCGAAATGTTAAAAAGAGTTAATCTACAATGTACTCCGTACTGCGCATTTCAAGAGGACAAGGCAAACTGTATAAAGCAAACAGTCAGCCTCCCTCGGCTCGTATTTAAGCCCCGTGTATGTCACACAAGAGAGAATGAGGCTCCTGGACGACGACGATAAACGTCAAGAACGACGTGTCAGACCGCCTTGCTGCAGAATAGATGCCGTTTGTGTAGCACAGCTGCCAAGAGCCAAAACAGTAATAAATTGCTGCCGATTTAACTGACAACTTGGGGGATGGCGGAGACATCCATATGTCATGGGATGGTTGAGGAGCAGGTTATCCCTTCGGATGGGCGGAGAAAAGCACCATGACGCTGAATCCGCACCGAGCTGGAGAGACTGGAAACCAGCTTCATGAGGCTCGGGGCCGTTGATTTGCTTGTCTGGGTGCTGGATATGGGGGCCTGGGTTTGGACCCCTGTTGGCTACGGAGTAGTTTTTCTCCTTTCTTCAGAGTGGACAAGCCATCCATTGATCCCTGTAGCGGCCTGCATGTGTCAGCCTAGGGGGCCCAGGACCAGGAAGAGCAAACGAAGAATATGGAGAAAGTGCCCCGAAATCCAAGTCATCTCAAGAGGTTGATGTTGTTGCATCAATGCTTCCTGCTTGCCCACCCCAAAAGACAAAATGAATGAATTAGGGCAAGGATCCCAAAACGGCGAGGAAACAACCTCGCCAACTTACATCTTCACTTCTCCAAGTTAGTACCTGAAAATTAGGGAAAAATGAAAAAGCAAAAGCAAAACAAAAGCACGATTGCATATACGGAGTATAACCAACAGGATTCATGCAATGAATGGATAAACCAGTACCTATTAACTACAACCAGCTGAGCTATTTATCGTTCAAAAGTTGGGGGTGTACCAAACACTGACGACCCGCAGCCTCACAATAAAATAGGCGATTTTACGGGGCCAGCGTTGCTCAGGGATTCTTAGCCACTCTAATCTTCGAAAATTAATTGGCTAGTACTCCACAGTACGGAGTTGGTACGATTTCCAAGACCAGAAAAATGTAGAGCTCTACAAATGACTGCCAACATTTGCAGATGATATCCCACCGACGATTTGCCTTTTCCTCAGATTGTACCGTCAGATTCTCATGTGGAAATTATGCGAAGGCCAACACGATTGTCCCACAGGGGCTGGAATTAGTGGGTGGGGTTTTGGGTTTCTTTTTCTTTTCTTGTTCTTTTTGATGGCTTGCATTTTTTTCCAAGAGACATGTGGGGAGAGTTTCATGCACGAAAGCAAGAAAATAACCGGAACGATAAAAATAGATATATGTTCGTACTGTACATCTCAACGCCTCATTTCGCGTAATTTACATGCTGATCAGCCTTTGGGGGAATTTCCTGTATGCAGAAAAGAGAAGGAACAGTCATAGTGCTCCAAAACAAACACGTCATCGCTACTGGCTGGTTACTACAGATCCCCTGCAGGAATGCCAGAAAATAACCACGAATCCGGTATATCGAAGAGAAATTGCGAGTCCTAGAAACGGAATTATGGAGATATTAGTATATGGATTTAGAAACACAAACACACGTGTGTAAAAGCAGTGCATACAAAACAAGGAAAGGAAATCGAAACAAGTTGGACCAAAAAGCTAAAAGTTTCACTTACCAAATCTCCCCATTCAATTCTGTGACTCTCCGTTTGACCACTACCATCGCCATCACCATAAATAGTATTATATGCACTTAATCCCGTAGCTGCAGCCTCTTCCTCATCCCCCTGTTCCTCCGACTGCTCAACATGCACCTCTCCAAGCAGCTTTGCTCTCTCCTTCAACCAAAAGTAACATTCATCCAATGCCACCTTCGCCGCCTCCAAAATCGGTGGTTCCAGCTCTGTCGTGCCCGCCTCCATCGCCTTGACCTGGGCCAGCACACATGCAGAGAATATATAACCCTTAACGTTCGTTTCGCCAGTCTGGATCCGGCGCATCGCTAACCGCATGTAATTCTCTGTCGCCGCGTGCAGTTCTCTTCGCCAAGTTTGTGTCGCCGTCGACGATTGGGACGGTAATGACGGCGTGTTTAACGGGAAAATGCCTGGTGTATCCTCTTGGATCTGGGAGATGAGCTCGAGGGCGATGGTGAATTGAGCGTAGATTATAGAACTGCGAATGAGGCCTCCAGCGTGGAGCTTTATACGCTCAAAATCATCGTCCTCGCTGTTTGTATTGGCACTGGCATTGGCGACAGAATTTTCATCAGGCCTACTGTGGGACTTATTCGGCGAAAGGATGTGAAGAGCAGCATCTAAGCATATTTTACGGGAGAAGTAGTATTTAGGATTTGTTTTTGCTTTGACAGCGAAAGGATGGTGTAGAGCCAGCAAGAACCTGTTGGTGAGGAGGGAGATGGATTGTGTTTGAAAATCAGACGGTTGTTTGCTGCTTTCCTGCGAATGCTGACCAGGGTTGAAAAGGTGAAGCGAATTGTTGCGGTGGATAGTGGTGAGCTCACTACTGAGTCTCAGAACTTCATCATACGAAGGTTCGCAGCGTATGTCGTTCATCGCCTTTGCCATCTGGAGTCGGATAGGGAAAGTCTTCATGAGCGCTATTTGGACACTAGTGAGTGTGAATTCGGTGGTCACATAAGGGATGGCTGCGGAGTCATCAGCGTTCATATGCTGATCGTCGATATTGGAGGGAGGCTCGCAGTCATAGTCTTCAGGTGAAATCAGGGGCGCTCCGCCTGCATCCATGCTTGACTGGAGCAAGATTTCCAGCACTGTAGCCCACAGTCTTCTCCTCAGCTCCGCCTGGAAGGCTGCCATTTTTGGAAGATATTGTGGATCTCGATGTAGGCCAACGTACATTGCTGCCCGTAGGAGTGAGCCAGCCGATATCCAGGCAATGTCGCCATCAATCGCACAACTCTGCCGGGCTAGAAGCAGAAGGCAGTGGATCTGGACGGCAGCAATATTGACGCGGGATTTCTCAGAGGGGCCCCCCAACCATGCCTGGGCGGCATAGATCCAAGGTGCTGCCGTCGTCCGAGGGGTAATGGAGCTATCCGCACCCCGATAGAAGCAAGTTCCGATGGCCATGACAAGGAGTAATCTCACCACAAAAGCTTGACTCACAGACTGAGGGCTATTCCAGAACTGGAAATATTCCTGCTGAAAGGTAGGCACATGGAGGATTCGATAAACAGACTCGAAGGTGCGAAGGTAGCCCGAGACGAGATGGTCAGCTGTCTCACGCGGCGGAATCAAATCCTTCAAATCCGAATAATCTGTCTGGCCAGTTGGACGTCGGACTTTGGCAGCTCTTGCTAATGTCTTACATCGATCCATCACTTTAGATATTCCAGAATTATCCTCTACTTCAAGGCGATGCTTTAAGTTATATACCATGTCGAACTTTGGCTTCAGTTAGCGAAACCATTTTGACAAAGAACACGGGATAGATAGATATAAGCACCCTGACATAAAATGCGTAGAAGGATATTGAAAGAAAATAGGAGTAAGGCAGTGAATGAAAGTGGACAAAACGAAAAGGAATAGCCCCAACCTCCTTAGCACAGTTCATCCAATGACTCTTCCCGAAAAACCTCGTCTTAGAAAAAGTCCCTCTCACTGGAGCGCGCGAGTTGCCCGGACCTTCCAATGGTTCCAACGGCACGCGGGCAGGTGATGGAGATATAACAACGGAGCTTGTGCTCGCTGACTCGGACAGCTTCTTTTCCAGAAGGTGCACGCGGTCGACGAGCGCCTGTATTGTCGCTGAAGATTGAAGGTCTTGCGTGACATTCCGAGTAGATCTGGTGGTATCACTCCTCTGGTCATCTGCATGTGGGCTCTGGTTCGATACATTTCCAGTAGACGGAGAGGGATATGCTATTAGGCTCCCAGGGTGGTTTAGTTGAGATTTGGCTACAGCGGGGACTGTAGGGACTGCGGTCCTTAGGGATACTTGATATCCTTGTGAGGTTTGATGTCCTTTTGGGTCTTGGGGGCTTGAGAAGTGGTGCTGTGGTTGTGGGCTAGTATAACGCCTAGTAGTAGTAGTAGAAGAAGAAGAAGAAGAAGAAGAAGAAGAAGAAGAAGCAGAAGGAGCAGCGGGAGTATGGGCCTGTGCATAGGTGCATGAATGAATCGAGAGGCTCTTTGACCGGCTACATTGGTTGCAGGGCACTTTCTGATCGCATTTTATCTTCCGGCGACGACATTGATCGCAAGCCAACGCTGGACGACGCCGTTTGCGTGGTGGAGCATCACTTGTATACGCCGGAAGATAATTATCATGCATGCGTTTGTCAATTTGTTGCATTTCGAAGTTTTTTGTAATTTTTCGGGCCAGCACGATGTCCAACTAACCCAAGGAGAGAGCGGGAATCAGATAAGCACCAAAAAAAAATCACATACGCCACCATATCAGATTTTTTCTTTGTCTTTTCTCCTTGTCCTTCTTTTCTTTTTTCTTTCTTTCTTTCTTTTTTTTTTTTTTGCTATGGCCCTTAGTTGCATACATCAAGCTGTCTTCAACTCTTTTCTGGCTTGGAATAGATGACTACGTACTGTAGCAGTACTGTAGCAGTACTTCTTAGTGCCGATTAGGCATCCGAGCCAGCCGCGGGGTATTCAGGGGCAAAAAGCCGTGATATTCGGTGAATTAGTAAGCATTATCTCCGTAAGGTCTGCCTGCCCCTTTCCCCTTTCAGGCAATTTCAACGACATTCAACAATTATCCCCGAGATGATTCTATTTTGCAGTTATGTGCTCCAGCCTCCCTAAGGCTCCTCTACCGTCCTCTACCGTCCTCTACCCGTAGCCTTCTCTCTCTCTCCCTCTCTACTCTGTACATCTTCCTCTCTCAAACAGGCGTTGAGAGCGGGATATTGAGACTTTAAACTTTTTGCCTGAAGAAAATCCGACTCGAATACCCCGTTCCGCTTATCCCCGAGCCCAGCATGCACCCAGGTCGGTCTGCCGGTGCCTCCACGCCCGACCAATTCTGTTCTACAGGGTCTACAGGGCGTGACGGAGATAGCAGTGTTTTTTCCCGACAATCTGCATTGACTTCGTAATTGTGGATTTTTCCTACGTCTTTCTTGTCCTATTTCTCTCCCCAGCGCGGCGGTAGCGCGGTAGCAGCTCCTCCGGATGGCGGAGAACGGAAAATTATATGACGTCCATAATGACATGGACAAACCACCCAAAACAATTATGTAGTCTCCACGGAGTATACACCATTGTATATATATGTATCGAGCGCACTGCTCAAATTATACATCTTTTTCTTCGATACCCTCAATATTCTTCAATATTCTCAGTATATTTTAATACCCTTAATAACCCAAGGGAAGGCTCGCAGAAAACGGCCGTTTCATTATTTCTATCTTGGCCGAACGTTTTCTCTCCTCCCCTATCCTTCCAACAACAAACCATTTTTGCGTTTCCTTTTCCTCACTGAAGCTTCTTCTCTCCCAAGCAACTCGCGAGTAGTTTTGCATCATGGTAGACCCTGTCCAGGACACGGCAAGCACTCTGGAAAAGCATGATCTGAAGCGTTCCCAGGAAGGAGACTCAGAGAACAACGTCGATTTCAAGCCGGACGATTCCTATCCAGATGGAGGCGGCAGGGCGTGGGGTGTGGCAGCTGGCACTTCTGGTGTACTGTTCTGCACCTTCGGAATGGCAAATGCCTTTGGGTAAGTATTTATGCGTTTCCTAGCAACATGCACTGTTGTTTCCTGATGGTCTTAATCTCACGCGTCTCGCGTCTCGCGTCTGTCCTTGTCCCTGATGCATTTTCATAGGGTTTTCCAAGAGTATTACATGTCTCACCAACTGTCTGATTCGTCTGCGTCCGCTATATCCTGGATTGGATCGTTGCAAGCTTTTGCTCTCTTTTCCGGTGCCCTCGTGGGTGGCCCTCTATTCGACCGATATGGTGCAAAGGTATCGTACATACAAAATCCCCGCCCTTTATATACACGATCTTAAATGAGGAACTTACTTTTTATCTTCGCAGACCATTTGGCCACCAGCAGTGCTCTACATTTTTTCTCTCATGATGACAAGCATTGCGAAAGAATATTATCAATTCATGCTAGCTCAGGGGGTGTTAGGCGGATTATCAATGGGGATGACCATGGCCCCTTCTATGGCGGCAACCCCTCAATACTTCAACAAGAACCGCGGCGCAGCTATGGGTGTCGCAATTGCGGGATCTTCGATTGGAGGTGTTATCTTCCCCATAGCGCTCGGACACTTGCTCAATTCCACCACCGTGGGTTTTGGATGGTCTATTCGCATTATCGGCTTCTTAATATTGGCGGTTCTCGTGCCATCCTGCCTAGCTATCCGTGCGCGGCTTCCACCACGAAAGGGTAATTTTTTGCTGCTGTCTGCCTTCAAACAGAAGCAATATGTAACCATCATTGTCTTTGCGTTTCTTATGGTTCTCTGCGTCTTTACGCCAATATTTTTCCTTCCAACCTACGCGGTCGAACAAGGAATGAGTAAAAGATTGTCGTCATACCTCATCGCCATTCTGAACGCTGCATCCTTCTTTGGCAGAGTCGTCCCTGGTGTCTTAGGCGACAAATTAGGACGCCTCAACGTGGTTATAGCATCTGGAGTGTCTTCAGGGATTCTTATATTCTGTTGGCCAAAAATCACGAGTAATGCGGCAATCCTAGTTTTCGCTGGCCTCTTTGGCTTTTGTTCCGGTGCTATCGTCTCAGGTCTGGTCGTCTGCCTTTCGACATGTACTGATAACCCGAAAAATATAGGTACATACATGGGCATGGGCATGGGTCTTGCGTCGATTGCTGCGCTGATCGGACCACCAATCAATGGCGCGCTTCTCACTGAGTACCACGGGTTTCTCCAAGTATCTATTTTTTCCGGAGTGATGGTGCTCGTTGGATCGGCTGTTGCAGTAGTCGCAAAGAGTATGACGGACGAGGGAGTTCTCGGGAAAGCCTAATCCAACTCCCCTGCTTGTGCTGCCCCGTTTGTTTGATACCCGCTATTGCTATTTTATGTTTTACCTCTCATATGTGAACAGAGAGTTTAATCCCTTATCTCCATTCTTTTTTCATTTGTTTATATGGTTTGCCTTTCTAGAATATGCACGAGTTCAGCGAAGTGTGGAAATCATGATCATATATTTATAATCCGGAAGGAAAGGGGTTTTCTGCCAAAAAACTGCGATGCGACAAACATGCTGTTCGGATACACAGATACATTGTAATCTTAAGTTCACTTTTATTTTATCTTTTGTAACTTATCAATCTCTCCCCAGTGTATACATAGGTAGTTAATATAAAAGGTTTACTACGTGGGGCTATCGTTGGTGGTGGCTAGTGCGCTCGTTGCTTCGAAAATAGTACTTTCATGTATGATACATTTCCGACTTCCAACGAACTGCCTCCATCAAGACTGACCACTAACTCCACGATTCTTATTTAAATTCATTACGGGTTACTAAACGATTGGATACATCCACACAGTGGATCGAACTAACCGCTAAAGAGCCCGCTCCATAACGCCGGGGACGGCATCCGGCTGCGACCAGAACGGTTGCATACCCATTACATGATACAAGATATCGCGATGACCTTTCCAAACCTCATTGTCCGCGCTCCCAGAACCGCCCCCCCCCCCCCCCCAACCACTCCGCCTGCAGGTGGTAGAGAACTAAAGAACTAAATTACTTGAGCCCGGAGTTTGTGCACTTCGACCTAGTCACCATTCTCGCCCTCTGTCTATAAACAGACTGAACAAACTCTCTAAAACTAAACTCTATTTATCCCTGCGCCTTTTTAAAACACCCGCTGCATACCATCCGTGTCCTCCACCGCATGCAGCTCTCATCCCACGTCCGCCTGAACCAGCGACCCTGATGCCGCAACTGGTGTCTGTGGACAAGGGCCGGCTCTCAAGTGGAGCCATAAAAGCTGCATGGTAGGCCATTTCCTCAAAGAGACTTTTACAACGGAACAGCTGTTAGCGATGATGTTGGGCATTCAAAAGCAGTTTCCTGGTCTGTATTGCGTTTCCCGGGAGGTATGGGAGCGCTCCTCTGTGCAGTTTGGTATTTTAAATGAGGCTATCAGCTTTGTTAGTGCTGCGAAGGCGGAGGCAGAGGCAGTAGGGAGAGTGGAACGGTCAGGGGCGCATGAACGATTTCAGGGGGGATAGGCATACTTTAACAATAGTGCAGAGGCAAAGGTAAGGACTGGACCAGTGTGTGAGCGGAAACAGAATGGGTCATGCCGATATTTTGCACCTGATTGTCAGGGTTTATATGCGTGGGGATGGCCGAGTGCGCAATATATTGTGGTCCATGCACTCTTCAGAGTCAGCGTGAAAACTTATATGAGCAAGGGGAGAGCGAGGAGGCAGAGGACATTCAGATATTTATATGGGGATAGCGATGATATAGGGAATGTGTGCGGGTTGAGGGGAGGTAGTATTGGGTTTTAATTTGTGGATATTCGTGAACATTATGAAGATCGTGAGTATATGTAGATCTGAGAAAAGGCTGTTTGTTTGGGATGAAGCGCAGGACGACGCGAGGTATTGGCGATCAGTTGGTTTTTGAATCACTGTGAATGGAGGTGTTGGGCGTGGGGGTGTAAAGTATTTTGTTGCAATTGGCTGCCAACAAGAAATGTGGTGGAAGGGGTGGGATCAAGGGCAAACTACAAGGCGATGATTTCTCGTTCCCTCCCGACACTCGTTCTGAGCGCTATGCGCAACGGGCATGTGCGACTGCGAACATTAATTTGCGATTGCGTGCGGACACGCCCACAGCCACAGGAATCCACTGGACATTCCCAAGCCACGTACTTCGCTATTTCAGACAACTGCTTTAGCACCATAAACCGTCCAATCGAAAACGCATAAATTATAATATAAAAGGGCAATCAAACGAGAAGTTCTTGGCCGCCCCCCCCGGTGTCGACACTCATTCCTCCCCCGTACCGTAGGTATGTACGTATATGTACAGTTCCCTAGCCCTAACATCCCCTAAAGACATTATTCAATCCCTACAGTAACTCAACTACCGCTCCCCGCGTCCTCTGCCAATTTCGGCAAAAACGCCCCACTGCTAATATTAAACCCGGCGTGCGCAAACAGATCCTCCCAGACAATGTTATCCGTGAAGAGCGGTATGGAGTTACTCTGGCCATCCATCACTTTGAAGATTTGGAGCCTATTGGTCGTGGAGGTCGTAAAAATGTTATGATTTGGGGGCTTGTTATTGGCACTTGGATTATGGGCATTGGACTGCTGCGGACCCGTAGTTGGTGGCAACTGTGTGTGTGTTTGAAGGAGTTGGTGTGGGGGAGGTAGTTGGGGTTGTTTGGTATCATGTTGGTTGAAAATGTTCTGGTGCAGCCGCAGCGGATGCTGCTGCTGATGTTGTTGTGGGTTGGGATCGGGGTTCTGATGGTATCCTTGTACAATTCTGGAGGCTGGATTGGGGGATAATGGCAGAATCGTTGGACAGGGGGAATTCGATCGTGGAGAACCTGCGTATCCCCTGTGTTGATAGGGAGGAGGTAAGGGAGGCAGTTGATATTTATGTTCCCCGTGCTGCTCCAGAAGTTGATGTTGCTTTTTCAGCCAATCGTTTGCTGCTGGAGTGGATTCCTCTTTCGACTTCCGGTACTGGGCGACTACGTTCGCTAGGAATTTACTTTGGTAATAGGAGCTACTATTTGTGGTTTGGCATTGTGCGCTGAAACTTTGACCCGTCTTGCTGATGAGGTCAAGGATCAGGCTTTCAGATTCGCTGGGGAGTTCTCCCGGCAAAGAGAGAAGGATCTATCCAATGGGAAGTGGTTGTTTAGTTCACAGATGGTATGGTGGTGGAACGTTATCCGAGAGAGTGTATAAAGGGTTGCGATGCAAGAATTAAAACTTCGGAAGAATGGAGGTGACATACTTTCATCATATTCACAGCAGCGTACGCGATCATCACATGCACAGAGTCTTGACAGTAATTTGAATAGGATGTTGTCCCCAGTCGGTCCACCACTAAACGAAGCATCTCAAGAGAACTGGTATAGCAAACCCAGAGTGCTTGCTTGGAAATATTTCCACTCAGGATTGAGAGCTGAAGTCGAAAGGAATGCAGGAGAAGTCGAAGATGAGTTCCATAAAACAGGATTATAAAGCGATGAGCGACGTTGGTGGTGGCTGAATACGATAACGAAAAACCAAAAACAATTGTTAGAATCATGATGCAATGGAAAAGCTCACAGTGAAAAGCTCGATGTGCTCAGGGAAACATACCTTCTTCTACAATCTTGTACCATTTAGCCTCCCATCTATCTAAATCACCGTTGAAGAGCTTCAAGATGACTTCATTCCTGGTAATAGACTGAGCGGTTGTGGTAACAGGGTCGACCCAGAAAAGATCTAAAATCTCTGACCCAAGGATGCGGAGCTGGACGAAGGCAGACATAATTTGATCACAGCCAGGTACCGCGTAGACATGTTGGTGCCAATTTTCTGCGCTACGAATCAGGGCATCTATTTGTATCATCCAAGGCTTTCCCAACTGCAGACTCACGCTAAATCGAGAGAATTAGACATCAACACAATTATCGATAATTTGAAAGTTATTGTATTTCCGTAAGGCTCCCGGCAACAAAAAAAATTCTTTTTCGGCTCAAAATGAAATTCACATACCTTCTGTCATATACAAAGAGCATAAGCCAGACTCTCTCTTTACTTCGCAATCCTCGTACCTCAAGCTCTGTTTCCATGGATTCTCCCACAGAGCTAGCAGAGCCATCCAAACATGGTGGCTTAAACTTGTGCCACCCCATCTCTATTGCTGCGCGTATTGCATAACCCACCAGGAGCCATGCTCGCGAGTCACTTGGCTCCTTCCAATAGGTCAAAAGACAAATCCCTTGGACAATTTCTGTTGATATTTGTCCAGTGCATAGAATGTCTTTAAGGATATTTTCTACATGTTCATGAAGTTTAGGGTAAAAAGATGGCTTGAAAATCTTTGCCGCAACGGAAAGTAGGGCGGAAAACAAAAAGGATGATCGTGTCCGTATGTATTTGAATGTGTGTAATTTTGGATCAAATTGGCAGATGAAAGGATTCATATAATTGAAAAAGCTGAAAACCATGGATTTGAGTCAGTCATATATATCCAGGCTCCCACTGGGAAAAAAAAAGAAAAAAAAAAAAAAGACAAAAAAAATCTGGCAGCATACGGTTGATACAGATTGTTGGAGAGGGGAAGAGCCTACTTATCGAAGAGATATTGGGCCGTTGGAAAATCGACAAGGTCAAGGTTGACTGGATCGTTCGTATCATTCACGGAGCTATCTTCACTTGATTCACTTGGGAAACTAGCTGCTCTATGCTCCGAAGCGCTGTGCGCGGGAGATTCGTCTTCCGCATTGAGTACGTTTGCGATGGAAAATTTCCCAAATGTAGCTGACTTCGGGAGCCAGCCATATGGGGCCAGGTTATCGGGTGTCAAAGTCTCCTCTGGACACTTGGATCGCTCTACATCCACTGGAACATCTCTATCTGTTGATGGAGAAGACCGGGCTTGGGACGCGGGTACAGGGCAGCTTTTCCCTTGCGTTCGTTCTGCCTTTGGACGCAACCTGATAGCAGCAATTAACAATTGGCAAAATATATCAGCGGTGGCTATTAAATGCTATTTTTCTTATCCACATTTTGTCCCATCTTGCAGATGATATCGAAAAAAAGTGGAAGGGCTAGACAGTAATGAAAAGCTCTCAGATCTGCCACGCAAAAACCTCACTCACTTTGTGCCAGCCTTGCGACCACGTCGATGTGCTTCATAAAAACAAGACAGAGACTTGCGCTTGCAACGGGAGCAGGTGGCCGAGTTTGACTCCCGAGTGCATTTCATCTTAACAACGCGACATGGCGTGCAAGCCACCATGGACGGATTTGCTGCACCTGGCGGCGGCATGGCAAGGAAGAAAAGAAACAAATGACAAAATTCATTAAGGGGACAATTCATTCATCTCTGCTATCTGGTAACAAAGTCGTTCGTTGTCTTTGTCCGGGGGAAAGAAAGCGTGGTGATAAGGAGGTCAAGCCGCGCCTGACATCTGGTTTAGCTATCCATGGTAGCTGGGCTTCAGGGCGAACGACCGAGTTTATAATCGAAAGAACGGCGGCTTCCATTCTACCCAAAACGATGGATACTTCAACAGTTAGACTTTTTACTTGCGGCAGACGACTACCGAATTGCCCGCCGAGCAGTTACGGGCCATTTGCAGAAGGCTACTTACTACCCAGGTGCTTAATGTTAGGTCTAACAGGGAGAGAGGCAACTCAGAACATCGGCCTAGGCCTTAACAGGAAAGGCAAGGGCTCTCGGAACTGGCAGATATTTATATCTGCCAGGTGGATTAAAATCCAGGGACCTCGATCCTTGAATAGTTCGAAGTACTCCATACAGAATGCCGTTGTACCCTAATAAATAAACTCGGCGCCGCCGTTGAAGTAGAAACTATGTACTGTATGTACAATGTAATTTACATCCCGTAACTGACACTCCAGCCAATAATGTCTGCTTATAGCTGCAAAGTTCATTGTGCCCACGGTATGACTCCAATTATATCAAAATCCTGACCATGGTCTAATTGCCCTGATAAGATTTTGACTCTGAGGGTAGGATCTCCGCAAGAGATTCCACTATGCCTCTCGGTGAATAGACTTTATAGAGGTACTGCTTTCCACGCAGTTCGTCAAATTTTCTCAAGTCATTATTCCTAGCTACCAGAATACCATTGCCTCTTCTCACGGCGTATTGATTGGGTTGCCATATTTGCGTGTGAACGGACATCTGAGCATCAGACTCATAGATAAACATCCATACTACAACCCCATCCCTCTATCCAACTCAAACCACCAGCTGACAGCAATCCATTAGAACGGCTGACGCCACACACAGGGTGATTTGAAGGAAATCTCGCGCAACCATGTACTGTACTATCCCAAACTCGAGACCCACTGTTAGGGTCAAAACATCAGCCCCCGCCTTACTCAGAACCTTTCCTAGAACACCGGCATGCTGCACCACAGTCCTGTACCTTTTGCTAACTAGTTAACCAGCTACAGTATCACTACTACTACTATTGTTATTATTATTATTATTATTATTATTAACCTTTATTGTTTGTGTTATTATTAATATTAGCCCTGCGTGCGCAAAACTGCCGAATGATTCCGTAACTGGACAAAGCATGCGCACCACTTTCAGGAGCCTGCATGGATGTCGATCTGTTGGCCTATCATTGTTTACAGCCCTAGGAAAAGGGTACCTTCGGCTAGTCGCATCCACTACTTTATTCGAAGCCCCTAGGGTTCATCTATAAGCCAGCCTTAGGGCAGGCCAGGGATTTCTTCTAATATTTGGAAAGGTATCAAATATTCTTCTACGGCCCGTACAGGGTACTGTGACGTGTGTCGAAATATCTATTAGATATAAACGAAAAAGAAAAATGACAGCTGCGAAAAAGCTCACATGGAAGACAAAGGGATCAACTGGTCAGCGGCGAGGGTGTCGCACGTCAATCTCATGACAGACACCGTAATCGCGAACCTCAGTCCAGATGCTCTATAAATCTTCGCTCAATGGTAGCAGCAGACGAGAATGGCCAGATTACGCAAAAACTACAGCACCATGCGCTGAACTATCTCCGACATGATCTGCAAAGAACCTCCATTTCAGCACTGTTTACGGTGGTCGAGAAGCCGACAAAGCCTACACCAACGCCGGCAGCAGCAGCAGCAACATCATCATCATCATCATCATCATCATGTCTTCTACTACTTCTTCTGCTTCTTGTTCTACTACTACTACTTCACCGCCAGCTACTCAAATCCCGACGCCTGGATTGGCGAAATCACGAAGCCGTATTTGCTCTCTCCTTGGCTCAGGCCTAGCGTTTGAGAGCATTGAGCTATTGGCGGAGGTGATCCGCCAATCTCCTGGAATCGAACCGAATGACCAGACGCTGGAAGGAGAGGGGCTGGCGCAGGTACTGGCTGCCGTAGATGGTGATATTGTCCAGGCGCTTACAGCGGTGCAGAAAATTGCGATAGTCAACAATTGGGGGAGAGAAAACCTGCTGACTGGGCAGCGGCAGGTGTTGCTCTGCTTCCGGGGCGACCTTGAAAATTGTAAAGGCGGAGCGAGGGAATGGGTTTGGATTTTGGATTCGAAAGAGGCTCGATGATGCTGGAGACCGTTCTATCGAGAATGTCGGAATGAACCATAGAACAGGCAATTTGCTGGAGAGGGCGGGGGGTTTTTGTGCTTCTTCGCTTTTTTTGGTTTTCTTTTTCTGGTACTTTCGGACATATCCGAATACCTCGAAACCTGCTATCTGTTTTTTATTTATTTTTTAGATATATATATTCCCCAATGCCTGTGGTTTTTGAAATTCAAGTTGAAGCATGATCAGGGCGCGAGTGTTGTGTGTTACGCGGCTCATGAATATTGCAAAAAACGGCACACCTTATTTTACGCTCACTATACACCCCCCGGGCCATTTTGGAGAATTACACCCCCGCTAAAATTAGCTGAGTTTAGTCCGATTCATTAATGTTGTAAAAAACTAAAATTATTATGTGCATGCGGTGTACTCCGTACGGAGTACCGAGTAATAATTCTCATCTGCTCAACGATCTCACTTCATTCTCATTCTTCACTAGATCCTTACCAAGAGGTAATTTATTCTTTCTCGCCCTGGTTACCACTTTTTAAATTTTGCAGCTTCAGTCATACCTTGCCCTTCGCTTAGGATAACCACCAACTGCTACATTGAAAGATGCTAGCCCTAACTAAACCTTCGACAAAACATAAAATAGCGCCACGAAGGATTTTAGGTTCAGCTCCTCTACACAGTATATTAACCAGGAGTAAACAAACTCAAAATTTGGCCACAGTTACAGGGGCGAGCTTCCATCGCTCCTCTGCCGGGGAATGAACAGTTTCATGGCTTGTTCCCGAAACCAGCCAACCATCAATATCAGGTCTGACCCTTGTCCCCGAAGTGACTCGGTTTCCGAAGCCAAATAGTTAAGGTTTCGTCCCCCCACGCAACTAAAACGTCGCCAAGGAGGAAGTTAAACTTCAGCTGGCGGCCGGCGCGTGAAATTACCGCATTTGGCTCTCTCGACGCAGGTCGGGGACCAAGAATGCTAACACCATATTCGCCGCTCGGATATTTATATATAACCCGTCAGATTATAATCAGTAACCACTTACTCCGTACGGAGTACAACAGACACGACACGACACAAAATTTCCAGTGTTGGTTTGTTCCATTGATAGTATCCTGTTTTCACCATGCCACCAGTCCGCCCCGCGGATGACGCCTCAGCGGTGGCGACTCCGTCTCCTCATGGAAATACTAGCGTTACTGAACGGTTCCAACTTGGACCATTCCTTGTCCCAAGGCAGTTCATAGGGCTGTGGCAGTCATCAAGCCCAGCATGAGGCTCCGCGAGCAAATCAAAAATGTTGAGCAAGTTCCAGAACAACACCAACGCTGGCTTTACTGCATTTGGTCAGTAGCTTGGCTGATCATATGCAGGGGTCTATCAACCTTAAAGACGGGTATGAATGGAGCAACTAACTACGTACGGAGTATGTTGTTGGTTCCCTGTGGCCAATGGGCTGATATGCATGACTTCAAAATATTCATGCTCTGTACGGAGTACAGCAACAAAATATGGGCATTGTGCTGTTTTTTACAGGAGGGAGATCATGGCGAACAGATCATTGAAATGTGCCCCAACTAACTCTGTGAACAGACATGGCTGACCACTACGGAGATGCTGAAATTGTTAGTGATTTGTCTTCTTGTCCTTTATCAATTGCTCACGATTTGCCGTTCTATGAATATTTGAAAGTAATGAAAATGATTATAGCGAGAAAAAAAAAAAAATTAAAAATAACAAAATAAAAAATAAAAAAAAGAAGAGAAAAAAAGAACAAGGAAGAGGAAGAGGAAGAAGTAAAGCAAATGAGAACCCCGTTAGCGGCGTCTAACCGAATACTCTAGGGGGTCAATTCCGGTCTGCATACTTGGGACCGAAGTCCATCTTCTGCGCAACCAAATATTGCGTTTTTGAGCCTATCACCGTCACAGAATACGGAATGCGTGATGCAGCCTCTCAACGCCTGGCAAATATAAATCCGGACAAAATTGATTTGCTCCAGTTTCACTGGCATGATGTGTGTTCTGCATCCCGATCTGGTTTATTATACTATATTTTCTATTTCTGTAAAAAGAAAAACAGAAAAAAAGAATGAAGAAACCGCCAGCGCCCGCATGAATCCCATACGCGATGTATCTCCATCAATGAAGCATGTGGCTCTAACCTACCATCTTGATGTCAGTATAATAACTCGCAATATACCCGCGCCCTTCAACTTCTCCAGGCCGACGAGCGTGTGACGGTGCTAGGTCGTTGCAATTTTGACACAAAGAGAATGGAAGAGATCATAAATGCAGGTGTGAAGGTCGCTACTAATCAAGTACAGGTAATCAATATCAAAAAGCTCTTAGGCTTAGAGGCCTGGTCATATGTTTACTATAACCGCTGATAATGACAATAATCATCATAATAACGAATGATGGGTGCAGTTCTCGCTCATCGATACCTGACCAACATACGCCATGGCAGACGAATGCGAGAAGCATAACATCAAACTACTAACCTATGGGACACTGGTAGGACACCCTCCCACCTCTCTTATGTCCTCCATGTTCCCCATCATTAAGCTCACCCCATTTGCCCCCATCGGTAGTGCGGCGGTTTCCTCTCCAAAAAATGGATAGGAAACGACGAGCCAGACCCATTTGGCCCAGACATGACCCCCAGTCTCCGAAAGGTACGTTATATAGATGTGCATATATATATCTATATATGTATGAGACCGTCAAAACCGCTGTTGTATCAACCGAGAAACCCTTAGTCTAAAAGGGTGTCCTTTTTGCCCTAGCGGTTAAGTCTCACAATATGTATAACAGCCCAATCTCAAATCCCCAACCCAAACCTAACCCGCACCTGGCCGCCTAGTACCTCGAAAGATAAACATCTGGGGCTTTTGGCTGCTCTTCCAAACTCTCCTCCGCACGCTTTCTACAATCGGCCGTAAACACAATGTCAGCGTCTCTGCCGTAGCGGTGCGATGGGTGCTCGATTTCAGCTACGTGGGCGCCGTGATTGTCAGTGCCTGTATGGGAGTCAGTGAGCATACAGAAGATAACCTGGCAGTGTATGGGTGGCGGTTGGACGGGGAGGATAAGCGGATGCTGGACGAGGTGCTGAGTGGGAGTCGGAGGGGGGAGATGTTTAGAGATATGGGGGATTGTGGGGCGGAGTATCGGAGGTGAATCCCCTGCCTTCTTTCGGCTATTAGGGCTGGGCACCTAGGTATTTAGTAGGGTGTGTTAAGAGCCCCGGAAGGTGAAGACAGGGGGCGTACTGGCTGAATTTTTTTGTCGATGCAAGATGAATAAGGGAAATATGGCAGTAAAAATATGAATGAATGAATGAATGGATGGATGGATGGTTGGTTGGATTTTCTTCGCTGATCAAAAAAGTTCTATGAATTAATACCACTCTTTCAAAACCCTCCCCCCCCAAGATATATATATATATATTGTACCGGGGCGATAGCCATAACTGCAAAAGAAATCCAATCTTGACTTGTACCGTAGTTCAATCCTAATCGAAACGCTCGGAAAATCCCTTTCTAGCAAAAAAGTAACCTCCCAAATAGAGGAAGAAATTCATGCACAGGAACCATGACGCAGGAAGGTGCAAAAATATTTGCATATTCCTCAGAGCGAACCATACAGATCGAGATTACGATCAAACCTTCCCACCAACAAGACCATGGATAAAAGATGGCAAGCACGTAGTGGAACAAGAAACAAAACGTTTAGCGTTCCAATGCTTTAAGAAAAGGTATCTCCTCCGCAATTTGGAAATGAAGGTAGTTAATGAGGGTTTCGTTGATCTTCGCACATCGACTAATTGGCACATCATGGTAAGATAGTGACAACTTAAGTAGTGCGTGGTGTGTATGTGTGTGTATGGCAAGTGCAGACGGGAGAAGATGGGATCAGGGCCAAAAATGAAGCAAAGGCAATGCCCACTAAATAATATATTCTTTTATTTTTTATTTTTTATTTTTTTTTTGGTTTTGTTGTTGATTAACTCACTAGGCTGTACAATACGACAACAGAGGGGGTATAGAACATTGAATAGGGAAATGAAAAATCAATCTTCCTTCTTTGAATTCGATGGTTCACGGGAACTTGCATGTGTCATAATTTCGGGTTCATCGTCGTCTTCTAATGGAACGTCCAACACTCGATCGCCGGCTTTTTCAAGCACCTTGCGGCTCCATGCCCGTACGCCCTTGTATACGGCCTGTAGATCCCAATTAGTGACGCTCTAGAAGCAAAATGGGTTGAGGAGACCTACCCAGAGGAACGTCACAACACCTATCAAAAGAACGATCCAACTGACAGAGGCCGCCCGATCCCTGCCGGTTGCAGCAGGCCTACGTCCACCACCAACAAGGCCCGAATTACGCAAATTCCACCACTGCCATGGAGAGAGCGCGAAAATGACTTTCACGAATGACAAAACCCCTAGAGAAGCAAGACCCTTGAAAAAATGTTCGGTCCACGTTGTCGTTGCTGGAACATCCTCTTCAGGAAAGAAGACCTTCTCGGGAGCATCGGGATCATATAACCGCGACAGTATAGTATCAAAAGGGTCAATATACAAGTTTATTATCGGGTCAGCAACGAAGCCAAGTAAGAACATGGCAAGAAAAAGTATAACGGCGGTGAGAACAAGCTGAGTCGCAGTGCTCGTGATCCATCGACCCCATCTCATCCTCTCAAGTCGATACTGGAAGCCACACGTGGGACACTGCCAATAGTTCCTATCCGAATATGCGGGGTCCGCGTGTCTCCAAGAATTCAAACACCCTTCATGCACATATCTTGACGATCCTTTGCACTTGCAAGGGCGAATAAGCCGCCCCAGCTCGGGATCGGATGATTCATATGTAACGCGTGGAGTGGACTGGAGGAAATCCGGAAGGTTCTCCGAGACAGGCTGGAAGGTGGGAGGAACAGTTTCCAGACAAATACGACATGTTCTGGAAGGGTAGTATTTGGATGAACTGGATGAAGCAGACTGACCTGGCCCTTGCGCCTCCTCTTCCCGACCTTGGGGTGGGATCTGGCCAGTCTCGGGACCGTTCGATTGCTGGTGCGGGATGCTTGTAGCCTCAGTTGCAGGTTCCGGTGCAGGCTCTGGCCACTGCCACTGTGGCTCAGTCCTTGGAGCGGAGCGAAGCGACATCCTGGCGTTGCTGAGAGAGGAGGTGGGGGTTTCACAGATGAAGGATTAAGGATAAGTATTATAGGATATAAAGGACCAGCTAACAAATAAGTAGCAATTACAGAACACTCAACCAGCTTCTAGCTCTGGTTGGTTAGTTGGCCACCGTCGCAGCGGCACAAACATCCTGTGCCAGCAGCAGAGTGGACGGTGTGTCGTTTGCTGTTGCTGATGTTGATATTGATGTGGCTGCAGGGAATTTGCGGGTGCCGGGAAAAGAGCTCGGCAGGAGTGGCACTAGACCATAACAGGAAAATATAGGCGCCATCGTGTATTATTGGCCAATGTTAACGCTGACTCGCGCTTGGAACATCGCTGCGTAAACAGCCTGTGGCCTGCAAGGAGCAATACCTAACCCAACGCCAACTTCACACTCCCTCTCTCCATACTATCAGATATCTGAACCCATTAGAACCTGTTTAGAAGCTGTGCTTTTGTCTCTCTTTGTCTATATTCTGAACCTATTGTGTGTTTCTCACCATGGCAGATCGCTACTCATTTTCGCTGACAACGTTTTCCCCCAGGTAAGCTCTTACAGCCTCACATTGGCAGTTTTGAGAGCTCTAGATACTAACGAAAATCATAGCGGAAAGCTGGTCCAAATCGGTGCGCAGATTGCCTTACGGTATATGGTAGTTCTATGAAAGCTAACTTTCTATAGAATACGCTTTAAATGCTGTTAACCAAGGCGTAACTGCTCTGGGTATCAAAGGTAGCAACCCCCAACCCGCCTTTAGCTTTCCTCTGTATATGTCTACATAATGAAACTTATTGCTGACTCCCTCGCCGTATTTTATTTTTCTAGCTACGAATGGTGTCGTTTTAGCCACAGAGAAAAAGTCATCGTCGCCCCTGATAGAGCCGCCTTCTCTATCTAAAGTCTCCCTCATCACACCAGACATCGGCATGGTTTACTCTGGAATGGGGCCCGATTACCGTGTACTGGTTGATAAAGCCCGCAAGACCTCTCACACTGCCTACAAACGCATTTACAACGAATACCCCCCCACCAGAATATTGGTCCAAGATGTCGCTCGGGTTGTCCAGGAGGCTACGCAGTCTGGTGGTGTCAGGCCATACGGTGTCAGCTTGCTCATTGCGGGCTGGGATGACGGTGTCGAGCCAACAATTACAGAGAGCGAGTCAGACACAGACAAGAAGAAGGCGTCAGGGAAGACGGGAGGAATCCTAAAAGGGGGCCCCAGCTTGTACCAGGTCGATCCCAGTGGTAGCTATTTCCCATGGAAAGCCACAGCCATTGGGAAAAGTGCGACCAGCGCGAAAACCTTCCTTGAAAAGAGATACACAGAAGGTCTTGAGCTAGAAGATGCTATCCACATCGCGCTTCTCACTCTAAAAGAGACCATTGAGGGCGAAATGAATGGTGAAACTGTTGAGATTGGTACGTCATAACCAAGCCGTTTGCATGTTTGGGTATAACTAATGAATTATACAGGCATTGTTGGGCCTCCCGCTGACCATCTATTGGGGTATGAAGGAGTTGAAGGCGCTAGAGGGCCACGGTTCCGGAAGCTGACCAAAGAGGAGATTGAGGATTACTTGACCAACCTTTGACAGCATGTTCACAACGAGCAGCTATGCTCAGATAATTTCCTTTTTTTAGTTTTGTAGTGTAGAAATACATTTATTTTATTTAATATATTTCATTTTTTGCTTTCTGTAAGAATATGCAGTCCAGGAGTGAGCTTGGCACGAAATGTACTAGTCCCTACAGAGGAAAGTATTCAATAGATTTTCTCCAAAACTGATTTTCTACCTTCTTTGCGATCGACAATGTTATCAGCATAAATAATACGTTTATTTGAGCGCAAGACTGCCCATTCCACCCAATTTCCAGGATCAATCCCTACTTGATTTTTGTTTCGTTCTCTTCCCAAAAGTATGTCACTTGGTGTAGAGGCTTTCGAAGGAGCGTTTATTACTGCTCAAGATGCCATATACGCGGCCAACT
Organism: Emergomyces pasteurianus Ep9510; assembly: GCA_001883825.1. Taxonomy (NCBI): domain Eukaryota; kingdom Fungi; phylum Ascomycota; class Eurotiomycetes; order Onygenales; family Ajellomycetaceae; genus Emergomyces; species Emergomyces pasteurianus. The sequence goes on from LGRN01000038.1 coordinate 57,401, forward strand.
TATCCGTTTTCGAACATCTTTCATTTTCTACCTTCCTACTTCATTCACGTATTCCTGCTACAGCAGGCCAATATGTTCTTAACCGAATATCCCAGAATCCAGAATACACTGCAGAAGAGGTGCTGCGTTCGATCCGAGCGGACTTGAATACTCTCGTCCTCAAATGTAGGTTAGGCCCTGGTCTGGTTCCCCACATGATTAGAACCATTTTTGTTTACAATCTTTACAGGTGGTCGTGATGACCCTGTACATTCAGAGGTCCAGACTGCTCTTCATGAGAGAGACGGCTATCGATGCTGCATCACCGGATTGCAAGATGTCGTTAAACCTACCTACATTTTCGCTCCTTCGATCCTACGTGATCCTGACTTTGGGGAAGGGGTAATTATTTGTTTCCCGTATTATAATCGTTATTATATAGCTCGTATATGTTCGCAATTTACCTTTTGAACAGTCCTAAAACATTTCTTCTTTCTACTTAGGCACCGCTACGGCTGCTCTTGGAAGCCATCCTAACCAACGATGGAGCTGAGAAGCTGTTTACTTTGCTTGGCTCATCCAACAAAGAGGATCAGCTTCAAAATCTCTGGTTGATGGGGCCATCAATACGCAAAGCTTTCCGTCATGGCCATATCCATATTGTGAAGTCGCCTTATCTTGAAGGAACCAATGGAATCGCCTCCAACCTAGGACACGATGGAGGGGTAAGTGCTCCCTTCAATTACTCGAAGTGGAGTGTTGAAAATATTGAGAATTAAACATTAGTGGAGAGTTGAGCTTCAAACTCCTGGTGAAGTTTCGCTAGAGCTACTTGAAGGCCATTCCTCCTTCTACAAAACTCCTTCAACAGCGGATCCCAAGAGTCATCCCCTTCCGGCGGAATTCCTCTTAACCGCCCACTATCGGATTTTCATTAATTTGCACATGTATCTTGTAGAATTGGGTGTTAAAAAAGGCTGGCAACCTGTCGAGCGAGGTATGGGTAGCCAAATGAACTCAAATCCAGTTGATCGCGATGCTAATTGCCGCATACTAGGTTGGACTATTGGACGTATGGGAAGATTCTTACTCCGAAATTTCCTATCGGTTATGCCCAATTCATTTCGAATAGCGCTTTACCATTTCATTGACCGACAAGTAGAGTATCAAGATCCCACACAAGCTGGCTCTCTTGTAAAGCTTCTTCCACTTGGTCTTTGTTTGAAGAAAGGCCGTGCGAATACCAAGAACGAAGCAAATGCACTACAGCTTGTTGAAAAACATTGCTCGATTAACGCACCAAAGTTGATTGATCATGTTATAATCGATGAATCCTCTGGTTTCATTCTAATGACACGAATTAATGGATACCCTTTAAATCAGGTAATGTATCGGCCAACGTACGAAGAACGTAAACAGATAGGGAAAGACTTAGCCAAGTGGATTCATGAGTTCCGGCAGATTCCCAATCAATCAAACCATCTCATTGCGGGTGCATCTGGGGGTCCAATTTGTGATCACCTGTACGAGGGGCGTACACCAGGCCCATTCAATTCAACAGCAGAATTCGCTGATGATATTACTCAGTTTATGTTCAATCTTGAGCAGCATAAAAATCAACAGCCAATTGTCAAGTTGTATAAAAAGCACTATGATGTTTGTTTCACTCATAGTGATTTGCATCTGTCAAACATCATTATACAGGATGGGCGGCTATTTGGGCTAATTGATTGGGAAAATGCTGGGTTCAAACCAGAGTATTGGGAGTTCGTTCGAGCCCTGTGGCCTTATGGTGGCAATAAACGAAGCACCGCGATATACTGGACTGCTTTTGGTGACAAGTATGAAGATGAGTGGGAAGCGGAGGCATTTATTCTGAACAACAGCCCCTTTATTGTTGGGGGATAGATACCCCTTCATACCCCTTCTTATTTCTATGTAAATGAATGCAAGCATGGAGTTTAGGCGGAGTCACCCTTTCTTCCTACCTCTCTCTTTTCCTTATTTTTTTTTTTTTTTGTTCGCAGAAATTTTGTAATAGATTCAGTATTCGACATTTCTTACTTTTTTTATTTTCGTACTTAAGTGGAATTCATCGTTTTTACTGCCTGAAATGCGTCTAAGGGGAACATATACGGAGTCGACGGCGCATCTTACCAACTCACTCGAAAGGAATGGTTAAAGTCGAACAAAACTATGGCAACCTGCGTAGTTAGGGGGTTTAGGGCCTGAGAAACATGAAAAGTTCGAAAATATTTCTTGATTTTTCAGGGTGATTATTTTCTAATTTATTAGTGATTCAAGCCTTCTCTCTTTCTCTATTAGAATTGGAAGAATCTTTCTTGAATTGAAGTTGCTTAATTGGAAGACATAGGTGGTAGTAGTTAGTAGTAGTTAAGCGTACGCAGTAGAGATTGGGATGGTGGGGGTTTGGCCGGATATCGCCCTCCCATTGGATATTCCAAAATTTTGAGGCCTCCATATTTTGTCTTCAACAAATCTCTATCTTACTACTACTACTACTATTTATTGCCGGAATGTGTCTCAATCAAGTCAAAAAGTTGTCCATCTCAAATTCCAAATATATTTCACCGTTCATCCTGGCCAAAAAAAAACGCTTTCAATATTACTAGTATACAATTATTCGTCGTCGGATGCCACCTTCTTGTGACGGCCGAAATGGTCAGAACCCAGAAAAACCGTTGGCCGAACCTGATTATTCCCCTCCCATTGATTCAATATCAGACAGGGGGATTCAAAATAGAAATCATGTATCCCCGGTTCTCAAACCTCGTGCGTACCAGCTGGAAATGCTCGAAGCCAGCCTACGTGAAAATATTATTATTGCCGTAAGTACTAAACTTGCGGCATCCAAAGTCTTTCCATGGCATTCCCCAGTAATACACTAGTACATAGTACTACCAACATAATAAGTCTAATATATATAAATTCGCAGATGGACACGGGAAGCGGTAAAACTCAGATGTAAGCCCCCTCTCGTTTTCTGTGGCCTCATCACAACGACTTTTAAACTACTACCAGCCCATAGGCTGGGCTTCGTCATAGTAGTGTGCCGTTGTACCCCCGTTCGTCGGGTGCTATCTATATCTCCTATATAAAGACGGAAAATGACATATCCGCTCAGACTTGCACCCGATCTGACCATTTTATGAACGTTTAGAGCAATTCTTCGAATAAGGCACGAGCTTGAGACATGTACTCCAGACAAGGTTCGTTGCAGTACTGATCACTATTGGATCTCACTGACTCCCGCGAAAATATATAGATTGTCTGGTTTCTTGCTCCTACTGTTGCTCTCGCTGAGCAGCAGCATAACAATATATCCCAGCAGCTCACTGCATACCAAACGAGACTACTAACAGGGGCGGACAACGTGGCTTATTGGTCGACCAGAAAGATCTGGGATGATATACTCTTGAATATTAGAATTGTCGTTTCGACCCCTCAAGTTCTTCTTGATGCCATGTCACACGGATTCGTAACCATGGCTCGGGTTGCTTTACTCGTCTTCGATGAAGGTATGTGCCTGGGACCAGAGCATCTATCCGTTCCGTGTGTGTTTGATGTTAGCTAATGCCCTTCTCAAGCACACCATTGTGCCGGAGATGAGGCTCCCAATACCCTAATGCAAAATTTTTATCATAAACAACTGCGAAGAACGGGTACCACCAAGGATCTTCCTCGTATATTAGGGTTGACTGCTAGTCCAGTTACAAAGGTAGTCCCCGAAAGCTTGAAGTACGTGTTATGTGTTCCACTCCCCGGTGTCATATATTCACCGACTAACTGAACTAGGAAAGTTGAGGACAATTTGAACGCCCGTTGCGAGACCCCCAGGATCCATCGAGAAGAATTAATGCGATACGTTCATCGCCCGGAGCTCTGTACTGTGAAATTTCGAGATGATTCGTTAATCTATTCGGACCTCCTACGAAGTCTAGACCGAGTCGTTGACGCTATCGATATCGAGCAAGATCCCTGGGTCAAATGGCTTGAGGAGCAGAAGGATGGGAGAAGCCAAACCAGATTGTTGCGTGTTCGGGAGACGCGTAAAACCTTTTGCATCTCTCAACTGTCCAAACTTCGAAGACAAGCTATGAGTATCCACGCTGACCTGGGACCATGGGCTGCAGATGTGTTCATTTCTGAGGTACTGAAACGTCTAGAAAGAAAGCGACTGAACCTACAGACAGACCCCGTTACTACATTGGAAAAAGAGGAACAGATATTTATAATTGAGACTCTGTCACAGTTGCCGATATGTCCGGATAAACAGTACTGGGATAGTGAACCTGATCTAGTCTCTGAAAAGGCCAATCTGCTCATAGACCTTTTGGAGAAAGAGTATACATCAGATTTCAGAGGGATTATATTCGCCCAACAAAGATCAACTGTTACATTGCTCGCACATCTTATTTCCAAGCATCCCCGGTTGAAACATATAATTGTTTCCGGTGCCTTTTTGGGTAATGCTGGTTACGCCGGTCGAACATCAACGATAACCGAACTTCATGACATGAAGACTCAAAAGGGTTCAGTAAATGACCTTCGTTCGGGGAAGAAGAATCTACTCATCGCAACGTCTGTCCTCGAAGAAGGAATTGATGTGTCAGCCTGCCACCTTGTTGTCTGTTTCGATGCCATAAACAATCTCAGATCCTTTATTCAGAGAAGAGGTAGAGCACGGAAAGAACGTTCCAAATTCGTCATCTTTTTGAAAGATGATGATAAGTCTGAAGGAAAGAAATGGGGCAAAATGGAAGAATTAATGAAAAGCATGTATGAAGAGGACATGCGCAGGCTTGAAGATGTTATGGCGAAAGAGGACGTCGAAGAAGAAGGAGATGAATGTCTCCGGATCGAATCTACGGAGTGAGTCGTCACAACGTCGCTGTCATCATCCGGTTTTCTTTTTCTTTTCTCTCCCTCGTACTAAATCGCAGTAGGGCGCTCTTAACCTTTGAGAATGCTCGACCCCATTTAGAACATTTCTGTGCCACTCTTCGATGTGACTTTACCGACACACGGCCTGATTTTATATTCCATGAAAATGAAGTGGACGGAATGGTCACTGCCAAAGTTATATTACCCAATATCCTCGACCCTAAATTTCGAGTTGTTCATGGGTCTAAAAGTTGGATAAAAGACCAGATGGCGCAGCGCGATGCCGCCTTCCAGGCATATGTTAAGCTTTATCAAGCGGGCCTCGTGAACGACAACCTGCTGCCAATTCACTGTGCGGCTACCGAGGACCCAGCGCTGGAATACTCTGAGAAAAGGCCCAGCCTTTTAAAGGTAGCCGGACGTATCAATCCGTGGTCTATGATTGCAAATTGCTGGGAAACGACAACAACCTTCCATCAGAGCTTAGTCGATATATCACCTAACTCTCTCATGTTTCCGCAAATGCGCATGGTGCTTCCAATTCCTCTTCCCTGTGAAATCCATTTCAAGATTTACTGGAATGAGCAGAATACTTTCGACGTTTGTTTGAAACCACTGCCGTCGGACTTCAAAGCGTGTCTCGTCAAGCATGCCGCTGATACAACCTATACCATCCTATCCTCAGTGTTTGCTCATAGGATGCTTCCAGAGTGTTTGGACTTTTCTTGTTTATTCCTCCCTGATATGGAGCTAACTGACGAAGCAATCATGGAATGGCGTTCATCCGTGTGTGGAAAGATTTCAGCTTGCGATGCTGCTGATTTTGACGATCAGGCTTTAAGGAAGTTGGGACTCGTTAGGACACTTGGTCATATAAGACGACCGTGGACAGTGGAACGATATAGATGGATGAAGAGGATTTATGAAGACGAACGACCTGATGGCATTGACGACAGTTTAGCAATTGAAGAGCCGGAAATTCTTCACGTTGAGGGCACGGTGTGGCCTAAAAGGACAGACTTTTTGCATCCCGTCACTAGCAGTGATGGCTTACATCTCCACCACTCAGCGAAAAGGTGCTACCCGGCCCGCGACTGTTCCATTGATAAACTGCCCCTTGAATACTCCATGTTTGCTCTTCTCTCTCCATCAATCATCCATGAGATTGAAATTTACCTTATTGCTGAGGAATTGAACAACACCATCCTTGCGCCTGTTGCCTTTAAAGATCTGAGCCTTGTCTTAACCGCAATAAGCGCATCGGTAGCGAGGGAAGCCACCAACTATCAACGCATTGAATTCTTGGGCGACAGCATACTTAAACTCCACACAACGCTTCAGTTAGCAGCGGCAAATCCAATCTGGCACGAGGGTCTTCTTTCGAGAGCCAAGGAGAAGGTGATATCCAATAAACGACTCTCATACGCAGCCATCGAAACGGGATTGGACAAATTCATACTTGTGGACGTTTTCTCAGGCGCGAAATGGCGACCAAGCTATAATAAGGTACATCTTGAAAGCGAAAAACAAGGCATCCCTCAACGAGAAATATCCGCGAAGACCCTCGCAGACGTGATCGAAGCTCTGCTTGGGGCAGCCACCATAGAAGGGGGACAAACGAAAGCCGCAAAGTGCCTCGAAATTTTCCTTCCCGAAATTCGCTGGATGCCCTTTGACGATCGAGTTATAACCCTCCACAAGTCTGTTCCAGAAGCCTACGAAAATATCCTCACCTCGTGGTTCAGCCAACTTGAGAATCTGGTGGGGTATACCTTCAAGAAGAAAGTGTTCCTAGTTCAAGCCTTCACTCACCCATCCAACCCTGGCTCAACCACGTCGTCATACCAGCGACTGGAATTTGTCGGCGATTCGATCCTGGACCATGTAATCGTTGATCACCTGTTCAATTCACCCCGGAACATCCCCCACTTCGACATGCACCTAATGCGCACAGCCCTAGCCAACGCAGATTTCCTGGCATTTCTTTGCATCTGTATGTCTACCGAGGAGGTGCGATACGAAATTGCCGAGACTTCCAAGGAACGAACGTCGACAAAAAGGGCTACACGCAGAGTATCCCTCTGGCAATACATGCGCCACGGCACCTCATGGGAGCTCACAGCCGCCCAACAGCGAACTGTCATCCGATTTGAAAGACTGCGGGAAGAAATTTTGCAAGCCCTGGAGACGTCCAAGACATACCCCTGGGCTCTCCTTTCGAAATTGTGCGCGCAGAAATTCTTTTCTGACCTTGTAGAATCTGTTCTCGGTGCCATATTCATCGACTCCCTTGGCTCTCTGGACGCGTGCACCGCATTCCTAGAGCGAATTGGACTTATGAAATTTCTGCGACGCATGTTGGCTGAAGACGACATGGACATTATGCATCCCAAGCAGCGCTTGGGGCAAGAAGTGGGGAGGATGAAAGTACGCTATGAAACGATGCATGTTGTTGATGTAGAAAAGGAGGGTGCGTTGGGGTATTGGGCCTGTAAGGTTTATGTAGATGATGAGTGTGTGGTTGAGGAGAATGACGGGGTTAGTTTTGCTGAGGCTGAGACCAAGGCTGCAGATGCTGCCTTAGCAGTTATACGGAACAGAGGTGGTGTAGTAGGTGCTGGCGTTGATAATGGTGTGAATGGGATTACTGTCAGAGATGATGACGGTGATACTCCCATGACTGACCAGCCCAGCTCTCCTTTATAAGAGTTGCGATTAGATTTCGTAACATATGGCAAAGATTCAGGCCTAACGATGTAACGATTTGGTTTTGGATTTTGTCGGTTAGTTAACTAAATGATTATTTTTTCTTGGGTACTATACCATTATTTTTTCTTCCATGCCGTCATCCGCAGTAACAAATTGTGTTGATAAGGTTGAATTTACTATTTTCCAACCAATAAAGTTCATAGTTCGCTCAATTATATCCCTTTATATACGTAGTTTACGGGGCCAGTTTTCCTCTTCCCATCATGGTCCAACAAATATACGGCTTCGCTCGATACAGTACATGAATCGATGTCTACAGCTCCCAAGAAAATATCGAATAGAAGTTAACTATAGGCATCAACAGGCTCTTCATTAAAGAAAAATTAAGTATGTACAGTACGTACACAGAAATCGTAACTCATGAATTATAGTCTAAACAAAAAAAAAGACCAAACGAAAAGATAGAACGAAAAAAGACAAAAAAGAAAAAAGGGTTAAAATTTTCAGAAAGAGTCGTGCAGTCATAAAAGGTGCTACCTACAGGTAGTGCTCGTGTATCTTTCAAAAGTGGCATTACTTCAAGTCGTTATGCCATAAAGACTTTCTTTGAAACTCCTCTATAGCTCTCCTCGTACAACTCTCTAAGCAATGCCGCCATAGCCCTGACTAAAGAAGCAATAAGTACTGCTTTTCCTTCACGAAAGGTTCGCGGCGCGCCCGAAATGGCGCCCCACAACTTCCGGTACACCTCCTGCAAGGAGGATGATATCTTTTTTTTGGGCCAGCATTGGTGGTGAGTTCTCCCGGTCGTGCTTCATTCCTCTGAGGCGTAATTATTTTATAAATAAATAAAAATAAAATAGGAATAGAAATCAAGGAAGGAAAATGGAGTAAACGTCTAAAGGTACCTTGCACATCAAATGCAAATGTAAAACCAACACCGAGAACAGACCTAAAACATCATAGAGTGCGTCGATCATCTAACGGGCCTGTAAGGGGAGTTATCTCTGATAACGTACACCTCTCCGATGAGGACAGCAAGGCCAACAGCCATGGCAATGGCAATGATTGGAAGATTGACGCGCGCAAAATCGAGACTACGGACGCGGATGTGTTTTCGCGCGAGAATGTCCCGCCAGAGCATGCCGGCGAGCGAAGCACTGAATGCTGAGCTGAATGCACCATAGTTGACGCCAATCGCCATGCTGTACACCGTCGCCCAAAATGTGCGGTTGGATATAGGAGTGTGGTTCACGTCGTGGATTGTTTGCCAAGCTTGGATGACGCGGGAGAGGAGAATAGTGGTGCCGATGTTCGTTCCGGCGAACTGGAAGCCATGGATACGAATATTAGTGATGTCAGGGTCCAAATGTTTTGAATGTATTTATTAAATGGGACAAACAAGAGAGTGAAAAAGAACTGACATTACACAATATTACAGAGAGAAATCCCATACCACCAATTGCACCGACAGTGCCTGTCTTGTTCACCCAATGGTCCCATCCGTAGGCAAACACGGGCACCCAGCCCTTGGTGACAAGCGCTTGCACGAGGATGAACATGGTAAAGGCAAAAGGCACAAGGGCAAACGGCAGGTGCGCCACTACTGCTGTGACCGTGGGAAATGTATCCTGTGTCCAACGATAGCCGTTCGTAAGGAGTGAGACGAGAGTCGCCCGTCCACGATCCTGCCGGCGTGCAAGCTCTTGCGAAACACGATTGGAAAAAATTTGTTCTTCGCTCGATGTCGTCCCTTGTTGCTGCTGGACCGAGGGCTGGCTGGTGTGACTGACGGTTACGTCCTGTTTCTCATCTAACGTGGTTATCGCACTGGTGGTTGACGCTTGGCCGTTCTCTAGCTGATTGTCACTTGGTATACGTACAGACGAGGGTGATGGTTCACGAGGAGGTGTCGATACGAGAGTTGGCCCATCGCTTTTCTCAGAGGTAAGGATCATGGGAACGTTCTTCGAAGTATCAAGCGCAAGCGTAATGTCGTCGTCAGTATTTGCGGTACTGTGGCCGCCGGCGACACCACCATCATTGCTGGGTTGTTTTGGCAAATGTGGCTCCGGAGATTGGGTTAGCACCAGAGGGCTCCCATATACATCTATCACATCTCTCTCTTTCTCTTCAAGAGCCGCAAGCCTCATCTCCTCCTCCACCCTAAGCATGTTTTCGATTCTAGCATTTTCAACTTCCTGGCGGCCCTTGCGCGCAATCTCACGTGTCTCGTGCCGATGGTACCATCCGAAAGCGACATCCCAGCAAAACATAACAAACGCAGCGGGCAAGGTAACCCAAAAAATGGGGTAATGTTCTCTATTCTGCGTAGCAGCGTTCAGAGCCAGCAGAGTGACAAGAGTGGCTGTCATGATGACTGCTCCGAAAGCCGCGCCGCCTTTGTCCAGGAAAGGGTTCATAATCTCCTCTAACGAGAGAAGCTTCACCTGATCATCGGTTGCATTCCCTTCCTCCTCTTCAGCCAATCCTCGCGCATGAGGAATGTTAGGATTCACAGGCTTCTTCGCCTTTGCTTCCTCGGACAGCTCGTGCATCTCAATGGAAAATGGGATAAGGGCCGGGTCAGCAAAAATGATGTATAGCAAAAAAGGGAATAAGACAACGGCTGTCGCAACGACCGGGACTATCATATTTGCTGTGTAGACAATGAACTTGATCTCGAAAGCGCCCGCAAGGACAAGGTTGGTTGGGTTGGAAGAGACGAGAATTGCGGAGGCAATGTTAGCCACGGCGAACTGCGTGTGGATCCAGGCCCTTGGGTGAATGATGTTGCTTGATACCCGGGTCATGTACGCGAGGAACGCAGTTCCAGACAAGACAATAGGGTCGTTGCCAATGAAGCTACCCAGGCCGAAGAAGAAGGCGTAGAGATAAAAGAAAAGCCGATGCCCAACTTTGCCTCCCTTTTGAAGTACTTTAAATGCCAGGAACCTAATAAGCCCTGAGGCGTCGATTGAAATAGCAATGTAGGCCAATGTAATGAAGAAAGCCATGATATCAAGCGGGGATATGTTGTTCGCGCCCAATGTACCACCACGGACTTCTTCGCGACCAATAGCTAAAATGGCCAGCAGGAAGAGATCGGCTATCAATGGTGCAGTCACATAGTTCATGGGGAAATTCCACCGCAGAAAGGTCTTGCGCTTGACTTTGCCATTCTGATCATCAGCCTCTTCGGCGTCATTGGAGGTATCAGGGTGCAACTGGATTTTCCTAGGGGCGAATATTCGCAACGCACTAAGCGCATCAACGACAACTTCTACGAGCCGCCGGGGTATATAGATCGGGACGTGAAAGGGTACCAGAACGACGATATCTGGGTCATTGCTGAAGGGTTAGCTTATCGCGCAACCAAGACGCGGGGGTTACGCAAGCTATCTTACTGGTGATGATGAAGACAAGAAGCGTCACGATTGACCGCCAATTCCTGATATCTTCTGTATTAAGATCCTGTTCTCGTAATTTCTCCGCCATTTTGACGAGCTTTGTGCTTCGAAACGCAGCGAGGTGAGAAATCGCCAAAATGGCCTGGTAGTTATATAGCCCACAAGAGCTTGGACACAAGATTCCTAGCCAGCGACCAAAAATAAATAAATGTAACCGAAAAAAGAAAAAGAAAAGAAAAAAAAAAAAGAGTTGGCTTGCAGTTGGGTTGGCGAATTGCAATACAGCAGCTAACCACGGAGTGGTAAGTAATTATGTTATTTTCTTGCTTCTGCGGCGCCTCAACCCATGAATCAGTAGTATTTTGCCGGAATCCCCCACACAAACCCCCAGCGTAAGGTTGTCGCATCCGATTCCTGGATTCAAGCCAACTACCGGCTGTGGGCGCTCTCCTGTCCCCGCTTAAAAAATTAATACTCGGTAGGTGAACGACTTTCCTCGCCTCTTCCTTTGCCCAAGCCACTCGCGAAGCAAAACAGCGGCCCAATAGTAAAACTCGCCCCAAGAATGCACCGGTAGTAGTACCGTAACTTACCAGTAACTATTAACTGGCCCCTAGAGTAGTATGGAGTATGGAGTACGGAGTAAACGGTTCGAAAGAGGTAACTAGTAAGGGAATAGGAGGTATGTCTCCGTAAGTTATGTATGAACTTCCCTTGTCGAAAGGGAGGTGAGTCGGTCGCAAACTCGTTTGGTGGCTTCTGAGCGCAAGATTTCTCTTTCTTCTCTGATGATAGTTATTCATAAATATGCCGTAATCGATAACTCGGTAGTTACGTAGTACTCCGTAGTAGAAGCAGAGCAGAACAAGAGCAGCCGCTTGTTTCCTTGCTCGGCCGCAGCCAGAGAAGAAAACCCATAAAGTGGGAGCTGAGCCTCCTTCAGCCTCGTATTCTCGAATGTTTTGCAAGGCTGCTGTTACCGAGGGCAATGTGGCCTCTGATTCGGTCAGATTTTTGAGTAGCGCCGGCAAGCCCTGCTCTAAAATGGCCCCGAAAGCAGATGATCAATAGTGGAGAACATCCCAGTGCTTAGGCCTAAAACGAAAAGAAGCTCAGGCTGTGGGCGGCTTAAATCTGGCGTTTTGTCAAGTATCACAACTCGGACCCGTTGCGTGCCCTGGTTTTTAAAACAACGGCGATTCCTACGGCTCGAGGGACATTTATGCTGTTGTGTCGTTGTTGTAAATTAAAATGCCTTTTCTTCAGAATCACCTTATAATAAATGATGTGAACTAGCTAGTACTTCTTCCCATGAAACAACTCTCCTCGCAATTCATGGTTAACCATCCTTAACTACACCCCATGAATCATGCCGGCGCTCGGGTCAGCCTTGTTTCCAAATGCCCTCCACGCTGAAACCGCAGTTAAGAACATATCTGCAAACGCGACGGCGAACGATGCTTTGCAAGTTATATGCGCCTGGCCGGTATCTGGCCAGTATGGACCAGGCACAAGGGTTTTGTACGTTCCAAAGTTCTCCACCTGGGAGGGGCTGGAGCCAGAAGCAAACGCTCCCAGATGAGCTAACGGCTGACTGTCAATCCGCCTTGTCGCTACATTCCAGATATTATGTCCTGATAGCAGCTTGCGTCTTTGCACGGAAGACGGACTGGCTCAGAAATGCCTGTCTGGCGGCAGTGTTACTTTTCCCCGCCGTCGCTGCCCTCCACGGTGTCGTGATTGCAGCACTGAATCTTCATGGTTAGTCCTTTCATTGCGGTAACTTCTGAGTGTCTTCAAAAAGGCTAATTGTTCAAATCGCCAAGGTGCCGTTGATATGGATATTTTTGGAGCTTTCCAGCTCTGCTCCATAGGGATTTTGACCGCTCCCGTAGCTGTTAGAGTATCCCGAACTTACTTTTATGACCCCGGGAGAAATATCATTTTCTTATGGACCATCCTCATTCTTGCTGGTAAGATGGTGGTCTGATAGCCACGACCTTCTATCCTCTGAACTCTCAGCCTATGGGTCATGCTTAACCTTTATACCTAATAGGACTACTGAGCTTGACCGTCGAGTTTTTTCGAATCCAACCAATCCCTTGCCCATTCGACGATGCTGGAAACGCCATCTCCCCCGATGCCCGTAGATTCAAGTACAACACAAAATGCGGCATGATTTGTTCCGAAACTGAAGGCCCGTTTTCCCCTATGCGGGGCGGTGCAGCCAGCAACATCTATGTAATTCCTGCGCCAGATAAGATCACATTCGGCACGGCCACGCTCATGGCCGCTGCATGCTGCATCCCAGCCATCCTCTCACTAATATCCATGTGGAACAAGATCCTTGAAATCAACCGGATGAACCGTTTCGGCATTGGAAAACCAAAGGAACAAGAACAAGTTGACGAGCCGATTGAAGGAACAAACGGTGCCACCATTACGAAAATGAATAAGGTCAATTCCATAGTCAGGTTGTTCCTAAGTGCTGTAGAAATCCCTGTGTTGGGCGCTGCAGTAATGGGTATTCTCATTTTAGGCGAGATGAATTTTTTCAGCCGCCAAGTTCTTTATCAAACTGAACCAGTAGCTAGCATCGGTAAGTGGTACTATAAACTTTTGTACTCAATGGCGGTGATAGATCGCTAACAAGGTTTTCTGTTTTTCTCTTTCTTTTCCCCAGGTCAATGGGGTCCCATCGTTGGTGCTGGACTTGCCGTGCTAGGATCGCTGTATCTTGTTCTGGCCGCAGACCTCGACGCCGTTGTTGAGGAGGACCAACCAAAAGCGTCTTTGAATCAAGATAACAGTTCAATGCGCGAAATCAACACAATCGCATCTGCAGAGTCTTCTCACTCTCCCGTACGCGGCGTCGAGACGCGCCGTAGCGTTTCACAGAGTCGCTCTATTCAAGACGGCCAAACCAGGCAACCCCTTGCAGGTGACTCCGGCAACAGACGTAAAGTAGCCCGAGCGTTAACGAAATTTGTTATCTATCTCAGCGACGCGGCCCACGAGAGGCTCAACGACTCCGAGTTTAAGAGCGGAAAGGCCCAGGACTTCCCTGAAATCCCAGGGGAAATACGGCGAAACCGTGCCCTGCCTCACATCAGAAATCAGTACAACACATATCGGGAAAGTGAAGGGAACGTGACTCCTTCGCTCCGCGGACGGAGGTCAAGAGCAAACAGCTTTACCAGTAGTCTCTACGGGCTCGATGTTGAGACTGCCTCGAGGGCCGCAAGGGCTGCGTCACGTTCACCTTCACCCTCACCGGCCTCTTCTCCCATCACTTCGCAAAGACCGCACGCCAGTACGATACCGGGTGATCGGGCTCCGCCTGAAATACATAATCGCCCGCCAGCATCGAGCGGTGCTGTTAACGGAACCCAGCGGCGGGCGACACTTGAAGTTCCAGCTCAGACTCACCACGGCTCTCCACGAAATCACTCACCAGGCTCGCCGGGTTCCCCCACGCATTCTAGCCGCTCCATACCTGATAGTCGCCGACCACCCGCCATCGTAGTTTCATCCGAAAATGAAGACAGCCCTCAAGTACACAGAGCAATATCTCATCCGGCCCCATCGCCTTCGTCTCAATCGTCGGGCCCAATATCGACGCCTCCAGCAGCAGCGTCACCATCGAGCCCACGGCATATACGTCAGTTCACCCTATGAATTCACGGCATCGGAAGCTTCAGGCATCCTAAGAATTTACCAAGGAAAGAAAATAAATAGTTAACATGGTAGATGGCGTCATTGGAACGCAATTGGTAGGGCTACTACTCGAGGAAGCCCTCTGCAGCCACCTGAGGACCCTTTAAGCTCTCAGCAAAGATCCACATATTCACCACGCACAGCTCAATGACTGATTGAAAAATGTACAGAAACACACGACTCCCATGGATACCAACGAATATGCAGAAACTGAAGAAGTTACATGGTGGTGGTCAAATTCTCGAAACCGGCTATTTTTACCGCGAGAGCCGCGATCTGGCGCTAAGCCCGATCTGATTCCCGATTTTCCACGGCTAGAAAGACCTTTTTTAAAGTTGGTATACGCAGGATTGGGATTATCTGCGGTGCAAGATATTGCAATGACATCATAGCCGGCAATTGGCTCAAGCTACCTACTCCTATGAGGCATCCCAAAGCCGATTATGGCTCCTACCACCATGATTCCAACCAAAACGAAATGGCAGATGTACCATTTCCCCACCCATTACGACGATATGCTTGATGAAAATGTCTCAAATAAAAACAACAAAAATTTTTGTTTACCTCGTGGAATTGCGTTTCAGCCAGTGGTTATGGTTCATCGCATTTTTTTTTTGTTTCTCCAACGAAAAGTTAATAGAAAAACGAAGAGTTATATACATATAGAGATACGAGGCACGACGTAGAGAATTTTGAAGAGATGCTCCAAGACATTGTATAAAGATGATGTGAGATATGAACTTTTTCCCCCCTGCCTACATCTGCAGTGTTTTTGGCAAATACTAATTTACTCTTTTTAGGTTCTTTTTCCAACTTCCCGTACATGGCCCTCGGTTTGCGTGAGAAAGGAGTTTATGGGATCAACAACCCCCTCCCTCTACCGAGCTGAAGATTGGACGGTCAATATCATTGCGAGAGTGATTGATCAAGCAATCCATGTGACTGTTGAACCGGGCAAATGAGTGACCATGAGCGAGAGAATAATGTGCCAGTGCCAATGTTGATAGATAAGTTAGATATATAGAGTCAAATTTAGGCGCAAGTGTTGGCGCCAGTATCAATACTAATAAAGAAGTTTATGAGTGTATCAGTCTGCAACTACTTTTTCCAAGCCAAACGAATAATAGGCATGTTTCGGCAGCAAACACCCACGTACTCCGTAGTCAACTTCGAATACATGACATATCAACCTACTCCCAACATTCTCATCCCAATTTTGGTTTCTTCTTTCATATTTTCTTTCTTTCTTTTTCGCTATCGACCACTCTCGACGAGAGGGTTGCCTCATAAACTTAGCCTTCATATTCGGTGTAAGCTGCGGGTCGTCTCAGAGTTGGTTTATGCTGTGAGTCTGATGGGTGATATAAAGCATCTTGAGAAGCAGCTAACATGCGGAGTGCATGGTTTAAACCCTGGCGGCACCTTTCTGGATGCCATTGGCCCCCGCGCAGCCACATTTACGTGGCAGCATGGAAGACAATGTCCCCCCTCTCATGCACCGCGATTGGCACCGATATATCTGCGTAGCCTTGCTGCAAATTTGCAATCACCAAAATGCCGTGGTCAAAAAACTTAGATAAATCGGAAGGGACGGCTGCCTCCCTCTTTCAACTCGTATCAAAGCCCCCGTTCGGTATTACGAAGCCATTTCCTATCTCCCCGCCCCCCCCCCTTCCTCAATTTTAGAAGTACTCCGTATTGAGTCTGCGGACGTCCATCAAGCCCATCAAAGCCGCTGGAAAGAGCGAAGTGAAAGGCAGCGAGAGTTGGAAATTTGCAGCCATGGCAGAAGGAAGACTAATCCTCGACCAAACCAAAATGAATATAGGTAATGGAATTCAGCAGATCTTTGGGAATCATCTCTGATAAATTTTTACATAGGGCTCGAAGCCCTGGACAAAGCATTAGGGGAAGATCCAATGATATATGCATTTTCTCCTATAACGATGGTCTCCCCAGGTGGCTATCTTGCAGTCTCATACTTTCAAAATCGCTCGACAACGGAAGACATTGATGTGATCATCGATCCTGAGTATGCTCCTGATAAGGAGTTGCTGGGCAAGCTGCGAATTGTCATGAGGAGAGTGGGGGAGATTTAGGCTTTGGACAAGATTGGATAAATGACACAGTTACACTATTCCTCACTCAACCTGCTCGCAAGTCCCTTTTCAATGATGCAGAACAACAAAATATTGTTCTCTGGTCTGGAGAGAATTTACGGGTGCTAGGAGCACCACTGGAGTGGGGCTTGGAAACAAAGCTCCGGCGCCTCTCCACCAAGCCTCTTCATCGGAAGATTATCACTGACACCGACGACGTCCAGGTCTTATTGAATGCTCTGATAAACCGAAATAAAGGACCACTAGAAAGAAATACCGTTCAGAGGCTGAACAGAAATGGGTTTGATGTGGGTATTGGAGATCGTGTTTTGGATAGAGTTGCGGAGGGGTATCAAGAACGATATGGCAATAGCCCCTTTTCTGAAGGATTGACTCTGGTCAGGTGAACGAATAAACGGGGTCGGCTGAACACAATGATGGTGAAACTATATCCTCCAAAATCTCTCCTCCGAAGCAACAATATTTCTCTTAGCGAAAATCTCACTCTCCGCTTCTTCATGGAGAACCAACATTCCATTGGAGTCAAGCATTCTCTCAGGCATAACTTCTCGTAGATATTCTTTATCAACAGGGGGCACATTTTTCGTCCATTCTGGTCCAGTAACTGGAGTGTAGGGAGCATATGGATTGTTCACACCATCCCAGTCCTTAGGCTCGACGTTTTCTCTGTCTCTCCTCATCCCAATGCTCAGTTTAAAATTGAAAGCCTCAGGCATGGAGTCGACAAGGCAAGCAAGAATTGCGTAACGGATGGGGTCGGGGTCTTTTGGGTCAGGAATACGTTCCAGCTCCCATGCACGCTCACCCCGATACCAAAAGTATTCAACTTCATATCCAATTGCCACAATCATACTATCTCCAGCCATGGTAGCCTCATACATGCGATAAAGAGAGCGCAAGGGCGTGTCATGTGAGCGCCAGAGGGGAATTGCCTGTAGATTTTTCAGGTCCCCTTCGCATCGTCTTGTCCAGCACAGGGATGGGTTGTCAACCAAGCGCAGGGGAGGGAGAGGCTCAGGTACCGGATATGACCATGTGGTCAAAGATGAGGGTAGAAAAAGGCGTAGCAGAGCAAGGAATGGCCGTTTGTTTTGATGGCGAAGACGTATGAGGCTTCCTCGAATCTGTAATGGGCTCTCCTTCGATCGCCAAATGTAATACTTCCGTCTCCACCAACTTAATTTGCGGCGGGGACGTCTGGGAGGAGGTGTCATGACTTAGTTACTACTCGCCTTTTGGTATGTGAGGTAAGAGACTGCGTTAGAAATAGATGGTAAGGCGGGAGAGCGAGCAGATGAAGGGAAGCCGAACAGGAGACTGACCGCTTCAATCAAGTAGTACAGAGGACTAAAGCATGCACGTGCACACACGGCCTACTATTGGGCAATTTTATCATTTAATACTCTGTTCATAAATAATACATGAAGCCGCAGACAATAATTAGGACAAAAGGACATACGTAAAGTAAGTATTGCAACAAGTGTCGTTAGCAGTGATGGTATGAAGCTGGTGATGTTGACGTTGGATGCATACTATCTCTGACCACCGAGCAAATATATATAACTATGTTAAAAAAATAATAATAATAATAATAAATAAAATAAATATAACATAATCCCCCAAAACCACCACCGGCTGCCACCAAAGGAACAAAACCGCCAGTGCACCACCACATCCAGGAAATCACATCAAAATCACAATGTTAACTAACTCAATATCCCGGAGCGTCGAGCTCTTCCCCAGCAGAGCGCAAGGGTCCACCACCACCAGGATAACGTCTATCTACAGCTGTATTGTAGCGCGGACGGCCAAGACGTTCAAGGTAGAATTTTATGGAGAGTGTGGGGATTGAGAGGAGCAGTACAGGGTTTAGAAATTCAGATGTTTGAGGCTGGAGTTGGAGGGGTTTGGGAGATGTACGGAGTACTTGTGCCATTTCTTATTCATTTTCACTCATTCAGTAAAACATATTCTATGTATCATATTGAGCAGAATAGAGCAAACACCTGAGACATAAGGGAGTAGAGAAATAAAACACCGAGCAAAAAAAAATCTAATCAACCCTTTTTCCATCACTATTCATCTCGATCCCCCTTCTTTTCAAAAAACATACCAAAGCAAAAGAGGTATCATCAATTTATAAACCCACACATTCCACCACTTTTACCTCCTCCCTCTCCCCCTGCCACCTGAGCGAAATCCGCGTCCACCCCTGCCTCCACCGCCACTAAACCGTCCTCCCCTTCCCGACCCCTTCTTCTCAACCCGCCCACTCTCACCCCTAACTTTCTCAACCCCCAGCCCTCGCCGCCCATTTCCACCACCCCCTTTCATCTCTCTCCCAATTGACTTCGCAACCTCCACCCCACCATCGTCATCAATATCCATCTCATCCACATCTCTCTTCCTCCCCTGGCTAACCTTCAGCCGACCCCGCTGGCCCTTCCGTACCGCATCCGGCCCACTAACCGCAGATAGATATGCGTTGATGCCAGTGGCACCTTCAGCTTCTCCATCTCCATCTCCATCTCCATTGTCGCCGCCGCCGCTGCCCTCACCACCCCCACGGCCACCACTAGCCAAACCAACATCCCTCCCCCCATCCAAACCCAACAGTAATTTCCCATCCGCATCGACGCGGGCAGCGCGCTTCCTCACCTTGGTTGCCAGGAAGCGTACAGATGGTTTCGTTGTTGAGATGCTCGCCAGCGCATCGGGCGCGAGGAGATCGAGCGGGTTAGATTCCGGTGAGAGCTCGCGGATATATTGTGTCTGTGACTGTGCGCCTGGTCGTCCAGGTTTCTGGCGTGCTCCTCCTGCTCGTTGCTGTTGTTGTTGTTGTTGTTGTTGTAGCTGCTGCTTGCGGCTCGCAGCGCCAGATTTATGATGATGTGAGGAAGATGCGTGCATATTGCCCTGCTCATCGATGTCAATCTCGCTAGCGTCGTCGGAGTCTGTCGTTGCGAAGTCTGAGTCAGACATGTCGGAGCCGTAGACGGCTTTGTCGAATTCGTTGTTGAAAGATTTTTCGCCGCCGCCGCGTGGTTGACCAGACGCCATTGTTGACTTGTGTGAGCGGCTGGTGTCTCCGCCATGTTCGTTCCCTTCCCCGTCTTCGTCATCTCCTTCTTCACCTTCTCGGGCTTGGGCCTTCTTGCGCTTGCGCCGTTCGCGCTCCTTGCGGATCGCTACGACGAATTTCCGATCTGCTTCCCCAACTAACCCCTCGAGAAGCGAGGCGCCCAAGCGCCGGATCAACCGCTCGAGGATACCCTTTACTTTGCTCTTCAGGCGGCCTTTATGCTCCTTACTCCAAACCAAGAGGTTAGGCACGAGTGAATCAAGACGCGGTCGGAGCATATCTTCGGGCAAGGTTACAACAGCGACTTTGACAAAGCCCAGTACACTCCGGACAATTTCGCGATTGTTGCTGGTCAGGAAGAGATCGATGGTTTGCACGAGATCGGATAGCATGGTTGGTGGTAGCCTTGTGTGGAACTCGAAGAGGAGTCGGGATAATGCCGTTACTGACGCGGCGACCATGTGCGGTGAGCTGCCCGCAAGACCGGCAGAGACCATAGTGAAAAATTCTTCGATCGTGGCGGGGGCGTCAGAAGCGGTATCTGGCATGTGTGGGACAAGTGAGTTGCGGATTACCGTGCCAGCTGGGTTGAGGTCCGGGTTTATGATACGCTGAGCGAGGTGGATAAGTAAGGAGAATGCGGCCGTGCGTGCCTTTTCGTTACTCTCTTTGCATCCTAGCACCACTTCGGGTAGCACTGAGGGGATGAAATGCAGGTCTGAGGTTGGTAGATAGGTGGCTATTTCATGGATAGCAAGCAGCCGATCACGGCGGGCTGGGCTTGGTGTTTGGTCTACCGTGGAGAGGATAAGCGATTGCAGTTCGGAGCTCCGTTCGCGGAGTGCTGCGGCGCCGTTTTCTGTCGTAGCGAGACGCGGTATGAGTTTGTATGCTTTCTTGATCAATTGGGGGTCGGAGGCTTTTTTGTTGAGGACAACCGCAGCAAGCGAAAATAGCGTGGAGAAACTTGACCGTGGCAGATATATCGATATGGTAACGATGAGATCCATCAAGGTGTGAGAAGTTGGGGGCATTTTGTCGCCAGAGCCTTTCGGCTGCTTCAGCTCTGGGCCTTCTGGTTCGGCGAGGGCGCCCTCCAACATCGTGGTAACACGCGTGAAGGTTTCAATCAATTCCTAACATAGTTTGTTAGTATAAAAACTTTGAATAGCAAGTCGTGATCTATCTCTATATATATACATACCTGTTCACCTGTAATGCTTAAATATGCATTGATGCATCGAAGTAGGAAACCCCTGAATTGAGGAAGGGTTTGGCTGTAGACATTGAACAACACGGCAAGTAGGTTGCTAGAGAAGCCGGCGAGATGTGCAAGATTTTTCTTCGCATCTTCCTTCGAGATCCGTCGCTGAAGGATCAGGTCGTCTTCCTCGGTATCCAACGAAGTAATCGCTTGATTTGACTCAACAAGATTCTGTAGCGCTTTGCACACATCCACGCGGAGCTCTGTCTGTTTGTATAGCACATTCGAAAGCAGCTCCGCGAAGCTTTGGTCGAAGGACTCTGTAAGATCTAGTGGAAGCTCGCAGAATCCGGGTAGGATCGACCAGGTCTGCTGGACGAGGGTTTCAAAGATTTTCACCTCGACGGTCTTCTCGGCGTTTCCGTATTCAAGGACGCGCTGGAATAACGCCTCACTGAGTGGCACGAATTCAGATCTGAAAAACGACAGGCGCGTGTTTGACACATGCTCCCTGAGGATGGGAAGAAGCCAGACTCGGCCCGGTTGGCCAGCTTTCTGATTTGTGATGTTCAGCGGTAATATCTCCAGAACTGCCTCGGGGCCCATGGCAGCAATTGCAGACCCGAGTACTTGATCAGCCTGTTTCTTGCCGGTGAACGATTCGTTGCCCCGTAGCTCCCCGACCGTCCGTACAATGTCCGTGAGAACGGGGAACGATCTCCACTTCAGAGCATCAAACATTGCGGCGAGCACGTTGAATACCTCCACCCATGCCGCCTGGTACTTGACAGAAAGCAACCCAGTGCCTATTCTGGCCAGTTTCTCAAACACCTTTTCGTCATATATCGAAGGATCAAGGATTACTACATCCGGAATACAGTTGACAAGGAACGAGATGAGGCACTCGGAAGCTGACAACCTAATATTTCGAGACGGTGAGGCAAGGAATGACGAGATTAGGTCAAAAAGTTCCGGGAGCTTCTCAAAGGTCTCTTCCGGGTTCACCTGCGCGGATACGTCGTAACCCCTGGAAAGCACCGCAACCCAGGGGGGAAGCAATTGCGAATCGTTCTGGGCGGGCTTCAACTCGGAAATCGCCTCCATGAGCCGTGGCAGTTTGGACGATGAGAAGTGGTCCGCCATGCCCTCGAAGATAATCTCGAACACCTCAAACGCCGCGATGGTTAGATACTCGTTGGACGACTTGGACACGTTCATGAGGAGCTCGCACAATGGCTCGATTTTCTTCGTCGGCCATCCGCCCGAAGCGGAGGCAATGGTCTTCACCAGCTGCACGGCGTGGATGACCATTGGCTGCTCATGCTGGCTCGCCTGCTGCTGTCCATGCCGGGCCTTCTTGGCCTTGGCCGCCGCGGTAATGCTCTCGCTCAGCGTGTGCAGCGCCGTTTCCGCGCACATATCTGCTGCAGGATGATCTAGTGACGGGCTTGGTGGCGGGTTTTTCAGAACATGCCCCAATGTATCATGCACCCTCTTTCGCACTTTGGGCCGGTGGTCTACTGCCAGTGCCATCAGGCCAGCTATGGCCCTGCGCGGGCCTATTTGTGTCGGTGGCAAAGCCCATGCCGCCGCATCCTGGGCGACCAGCAGTGACTGCAGACATCCCACGGATGATTTGAGCAGCGGGGCCTCTGCTTCGGGCAGTGTGAGGGCGGGCGCAAGGCCGGTGAGGATCTGAGAGAACTTGGAGGTGAGGAGCGGGGCGGGGACGAAAGGGGCGACGGTATCCAGGAGGTAGACGATGGAGGAAGCCAGTTCCTTGTTGACGATGCCTTGGGTGGTGGAAATGGCCTGGCCTAGGAGGGCGAGGAGGGCAGCGAAGTATGCGGTTGCGGTGAAGTCGGCATGTTGGTCGCGAAGGGTATCCTCGACTGCGGAGAGGACGACTGAAGTCTGTAATATTTTAATTTGTTATTTATTATCATTTAGACAAATCCACGTGTTGAAGTATTCTGGAATAGTTTGTTCAGCGGAGAGAGAGAGAGAGAGAGAGAGAAAGATTGTGTGTGTGGTTTCTTACGTGGTGCTGGTTCTGCAGCTTTGGAGACTTTATCTTGTCGAGCTTTTCCTGCAGCGACGCCATAATGCAAACAAAGCGTATCCCCTTGTTCCAGGGAAATTCACTGCTTGCAAAAGGTGCTGCTGACAGCCAGGGGGTGGTTTGAGGTATAAATGTTTCGGAATGTTGTTGGTTGTACGGAGTTGGTAAAAAAAAATTTCAAAAAGTTCCCACGTATTTTTTATTTTTTTTATCGATAAACTAAATATTAATTATATTTTGTGGGGCGGGATCACCAAGTCGGAGAAGTAAATATTTAACTACTAATTAGCACTGTACTACATAGCTGGTTGAAGTATATACATATAGGACAACTTTGATATGAAAACAACGGGGATAAATAGCAGTCTGCTCTATAACTCTATAACTAATATTTATGGGATAAATATATAAATGTTAATAGAAAAAGGGCTTCTCACTTGTTGGACTCCAACAACAAGCAACAATCTAACATAAATATTTGACTAAATACGGAGTAGTAACTCCAATTTTTAATTTATTTTCCTACATCACCACGACTTCTTCTGTCTTCCGTCTCCCATCGCCCTCTTCTCCTCAAGCTCAACCTTATCACTAGTAAGCCAATATCGGCAGACATGCCTGAAAAGCGCCAGGCTGAAGATTCGACAACTGCTACCTCTTCGCAAACATCAAAACGAGGTAAAGGCACTTCTACCGACACTGGCGGGGAGATCCACGAGGAGATCGACTCGACGGGTGAAGCAGTTGAACCTCAAGCCGCTATCGACGCCCTCCGCCAAGCTCTGGATGCCAGCGCAAACAAGGTAGTCTTTACAATCGGCGGAGATATCGACAGCCCCAGCCCCAGCCCCAGCACCGCGCAGGATCCCTTACCCATCGTGATTCGATGGAACCCGAGCGTCGGTAGTAACAGTAGCGGTACTGCTAATGGGAGGATGGTATCCCTTCCTGTCAGCGAAGACACAGCCTTGCAGGACTCCTTCCACCAGCTCGTCAAGGAATGCGAGCCAGCCACGTTCGGCAAAGGGAAGAAGGACGTCTTCGATGAAGAGTACCGCAAGGCCGGGAAGATGGACACGGAGAACTTTTGCACCAATTTTACTCCCTACGAACATGGAGTGATTGATGCGATTGTCCAGGCCCTCGCTTACAACATTGATAAAAACCAAACCACCCACCGTGGTATCCGGGCGCAGCTCTACAAACTCAACGTACGTATACCACCTTTTTTGAAATATGCATTTCTCCCTCTCTCTGTCTCTCTCTCTCAAGACAAGACTGCTAACTGAGCAAGCAGGTTTATTCCGGGCCTTCGGGAAAATTCAAGCCCCATGTAGATACACCTCGTTCAGAACAGCAGATGGGCTCACTGGTAGTCTGCCTTCCGCATGTCTACAAAGGCGGCCAACTTGCAGTCCGACACCAGGGTAGCGAGGTCATCTACGACTGGGGCCCTGAAAGTGCTTCCAAGATCCAATGGGCGGCATTTTTCTCCGACTGCGAGCATGAAGTCCTAGAGGTGACAGAAGGTCACCGAGTGACACTGACCTACAACCTGTACTGGACTCTACATGGCCCGGCTGTCATGGCAAAGCACCTTGATGCGATTGACCAAAAGTCCCTTGTTTTCTACTCGGCTCTGAACAATCTTTTGGAATGTCCTTCCTTCCTCCCACGTGGTGAGTTCGGGGGTGGTGTTTTTTTCTTTTTTTCTTCTTTCTTTTGGTTGCCTTAACCTTCCGTTGTTTCAAAACCGCCCATTGATTCTGTGTCCAGGTGGTTTGATAGGTTTCACGTGTGCCCATGCCTATCCACACAGTGCGGAGGCGTCGAAAGAACTCCTCCCCCACAGCCTCAAAGGCATCGACATGGTTGTCTACCAGGCACTCATGCGCTTTACCGATGACGTTATCGTTGACGCCATGCTCGACGAAACAGAATATGAGGACCTTGGGGGTAGCCTCACCGACGAAGACGACGGCGGCCACGACGACGACGTCGACCAGGTCTATCTTGCAAGAGGTGATAGGGCGATTAGGTTCATGCGGGATGAGACTGACGAAGATGCAGCCCCGCATCCCGGGGAATTCTATACAGCCCGAGACGTCACATGGATCAATCACCGCCCAGGTGGAACAAGTCACAAAGAACTGGCTGCCGCATTCATCATAGTAAGCACTGTAGCAAAAACGAGAAAACGCATTTCTCTACTCCCACCCCCCCCCCTCCCCCGGCCCCGGTTGTGTTGAGTGTGCTGAAGGACGCTGACCGCCCCTCGCGTGACGAATGAAAACAGTGCGGGAATCAAGCCGAGTTGGGTGTGTATTACTCGTTTGCCGTACTCATTGCGAAGATTGGCGGTTTTTAGCACACGCGCATAAGCCCAACATCCGAGGCTCCCTACTGTTGGGTTTGTTTTTGCCTGTGGCCAATATAGAGCCAACTCCTCCGAAAAACAAACGCGCATTATTCGCAACATAGCACCATTAATCGGCCCCAGGGTGGCCCATAATAGCTATATTGGCTTCTGTATCAGGAGCTAAGATGGATAAAAACGACGTACATACATATGTATGTACCTCACGTAGCCGGGTATGCTATTTATAATATTAATTGAGAACAGAAAAATGTTGCCCAATATACTTGATTGGCCACTGCCTACTCCGTACTCTGTCTTTCACACAATCCCACTGATGAAAGGGGCTTCTTCTTCTTCTTCTTCTTCTTCTTCAAGACAAGAAGAGTTGTTGAAACGCAGACCTTCCAAAAAGTAGAAAAAGTAGAAAAAGTGCAAAAAGTAAATAATAAAACTAAGTAAGAACATAAATACTATAGAAGATTAAGTCAATTGATAAAAATAAAATTTCTTGGTCTGCAGAATCCGCCAATCATGTAGCACAGTGAAAATCACGTATATGAATAATCATGGCGTGCCCGGCAGCAGTCTTGGCCTTTAAAGCGAAGTAGCTTAGGTAGCTCGCTGCCGGGGGAAGGGAGAGGCCTTGGTTTTTATACAAACAGCGTGAGAACGACTGCCCCGCTAACCGGGCGCAAAAGACATGGGATTTTGATAGGTAGTCTGCTCTGGATCCAAGGCTAATGAATGGGATGATATTGTAAATCTGTATTACTGTTCTGAATATTATTTTTCTGCTCCTTTTCCCTCTGGTTTTTGGTACTACTGATCTACAAGAAAATACAGATAAGGTACGGAGCACTAAAAATAAGACAGGATATTTGGAGAATTGCTCTCAAAGCAGCTCATATATTCCTATCTATATATCGAAGACGAACCCCGAAGGATATCGGTGGTTAATCAACCCATTTCACCTTTTTCCTCAAATCCCTTCTCTGTCCTTTGATTTTGCGCACAGGTTGGAAGCATTTCACAATATTCTGCATCCCCTGGCAGTGTTTTCGTCATCTACCCGCCAATTGTTGTTTTTTTCGGCCTAGACGGCATGTCTAGAGCTACGGGGGAAAAAGAACCCTGGAAACGAACAAGCGTAAAAGGCTTCGCAATGAAACAACAAAAACCAACACAAATTCGTCGAGAGCAACGCTCTCTAGCCTCCTTGGAATAAATAATTGAGGCACTCACGTGTGGCACTGATAAAATGTTGTGCCACAAAAACAAACCGCTTCTATCCACCGAGTTCTCCCGCTCCAATGGAGAAAGGGAGTCACCTCGGTGCGATGATGTTGTACCGTTCAAAATAAATTAAAAAAAGCATAAAAATTATAAAAAAAAATTGGTAAGAACGACATCAGCTTGACCGTTTTAAAACAAAACTTCTCCACTGTGTTCAGCCTCGAAGCCGAGAGTTTGTAATTTGATATTTCGGCGTTTGTCGCCCTTCTTTCGTTCGTTGTCTTCCTGCTTTTTCAACGCAAAGACTTCTTCAAATGGTGCCTGGCGGTAGCCTGCTGGGATATCGTCCTCTTTATCCAGATCCTGGGTTTGCACAATTCAAACAGTCAGTAGCTGCAGGGGATTAAGAGCCGCGTGCAATGTGGCCAAAAAAAAAAAAAAAAAAAAAAAAAAAAAAAAAAAAAAACTTTTGGAGGGCTTCGCAAACGTACAACTTCTCCTAGTAGAAGTACATTCTCTCCTCGAACTAGGTATATTCCTCGTTGTATATCTGCGAAAATATTTCCGGCATATAGCCGCTCGACGGTTCCTTGGAGGACCAGGTTGGCTATAATAATCGATTATGTTACATTAGTATAAATCGATCAATTCATGTGCCAATGAAGAGAATATGCCAATTCGACTAAGATTGAATTGTAACAGAATAAAAATAGGTATCGTTTACCAAACTGGTCCCAACTACGCAGCACACCTATCAATTTGCGCCCATCGCGGAGAACGAGAACGAGTTTTTCTGTAAAAAAAAAATCGAGCCCCGCCAAAAAGGCGCGCAGAGAGTTAGTACTTTCCTGTATATATTATATATAGCTTCCGCGCGCTGCCGGCATATTGACAACCCAAATTTTGGAGGCTTTTAAAAAATAATTCCCGCAAAAAAAGGTGCTGCTCACTATCAGTCAAATCTAAGAGTTGCGCCGCAGTTGTGAACATCTGCGGGGGCAGCTGAGGTGGGCCTGGTGGCATCATTGGGCCGGGGGAAGGTGGTTGACCGGACGTAACGGGAGGAGGGCCCGGAGGAGCTTGTTGCTGGTGTACGAAGCTGGAGTGAGGAGGGGCATTGGGCGGCGGAGGGTACCCTCGGGTGCCACGCGGGAGAGAAGATGGGGGGCCACCTCGTCGCCCGGCATGGCCGTTGTTGTGGTCGTGAAGGGATAGGTTCTCCATGTCGTGCTGGATGGATTCAAAGTGCAAGAGCACTGTACGGAAAAGGATTGAAGGGGGGGATTTGTGGAATGGGATTAGGCGGGCGGGCGGGCGAGTGGGTGATATCAGGACTAGGGACAGGGCGGAATAGTCATGCTGGTTGGCGGGGCCAGTGGGAATGTTGAAACTAGGCGGATTGGGAGCCGTATATCTGTTCCAATTTGTGGCTTTCGGTGCGGACGTATCTCTCGTCCCCTCCAGCCGCAGTATCGTCCGGTCTGGTGTATGTAGATGGAGTTGTGTTTTTTTTCGGCTTCTCATTCGATGTTTGAATGATTTTGGTTACTATTGGAAGGTTGACGTGTTTGCTCTGTTTGCTCAAGGCGCTGTGGCTACAAGTACAGTACGGAATCATTAAGTTACATAAAATAGACTTTTATGTCGATGGCTGCAAGACGGAGAATTGATGAGGTTAAAAATGCATAACACCAGGAGGTATTGAATTTTATCCCAAGAAGAATTTTGATTGTCTAGCTAACAGAAAGTGCCTCAATAAATCAGGAGTACAAGAATTAGATCGAACTATTTTGGGGTATCTCAAAAGCCAAAACAGAAAATGCGAAAGTGTACTCCGTACTCCGTACTATCAAACTCCGAATCAGTCATGACAAGATAGATATTTGCACTTAGGCATGACGATTACCAAGATATCAAACTTTCCTCGCCCGTCATTAATCTTTGCTGGCACTTGGAGTTGTTGATAGGCTGGTAACCCAACCACGAAGCCTCTCGGGTCGATTCTTTGGTAATATTTGTGCAAAAAGCTATATAAGCTAATGTATTTGCTGACTTTCTACTCCGTGAGAATTGCCAAAAAGTGTTAGCAGTACATTCGTACTAAATTACTTTTGCTCAACCTGGGCTGGCGTAGAACAGACACATAGGAGTGTATATGGCCTGACCAAGATTGCATCAACCAGATACATTCAGAGGGCGCATGCATGGATTTTAACCAGACCCTTATATTAAACAATGAAAACAAGGGAAAAGAAGAAAAGAAACGAATCAAAGCCGAAAAGAGAGAGAAAAGCTAGTACTGTAGTACTTACTCCGTACTCCCTTCCCGCCCTGACACCCCAACCACGTGACAACGCGACAGCTGAAAGGGGCTCGTAACGAAAATCAAACCGAGTCGAGAGAATTCAAGCAACACTGATCCTATGAGATCGTTCTCTCATTCTTCGTTCGCGGTGCCGGCTCATATAAACCACACACGGGTCGTCCGAGGAGCCGATCATGGCCCTTACTGAATCCAGGCTTGGGGAGTATCCCGGCCGCTGGGGTGATGCTGGTAACTGAAGGAGCCGTAGTTGCTCCCGAGTTATGATGTTCGCGCAGTATAGATGCCTCATTGTCTCAAAGTCTGGGCAGGCGTTCTGAATGAGATATCCCTTTTTCAGGTGTTGGTCTGCTAGGTGTGTTAGCATCCTGCGCCAGGCGATGCCGTTGTTCGGGTCCGATGTTCGGTACTGGCAAGCTGGGCATTGAGCCGTCGTTGGCGCTGGGTGCAGTCGGAAGTGGCTCAATACATGTGTCTTCCATTCGTTAACATCTGTGAAGATTTCACCGCAATCCAACACATGGAAGAAACAGTAGTAGCCCATTCCTGGGTTGCTGATTTCGGGGGGAGCAGTGAGGTTTCCGTCTGCATCCTGCTCAAGAGAATATCGCGCGGGTAACTTGGCTACGGCATTCGTATCAATGGATTCCGAGATGGAAATTGACGCCGTTGACGATGAGAACCGGGAGAGTGTCGGTGCTGTACTCGGTGCTGACATACTGGAGGACGCCGATTCGCTATATGTGGCTCTGTTGTTTTCAACAATCAAGGAACTCCGCTGGGAGCTTGCATATCCCCTTTCGTTTTGGGGCGTGCTACTCGTTGAAATGAATAGCGATGACGAGGTAGGTGTGAGAGAAAGCGCCAGAAGCCGTTCTGTAAAATCGTTCGATCGTTGATTTGCCCAACGCTCTAGCATGGAAGGTGCCACTACCGCTGGTCAATATCTTTTCTCCTACATTTCTGAAACTTGTGAGTGATTATATATACTTGTGAGAATCGTGCTGCTAATTTTTCAACGCCTCAAGGGGAAGTGGCCAAACGATGGAAGCCGAATACCAGAGAGTACAAAGAAGGAATTGTGAGTAATTATTGCCCGCTGATCAACTAGCTGAAGCAGCAGGGAAGACCCAAAACAATAAAAAATAAAAAATAAAAAAGGCAATAGTTTTCTTAGGAAAGCTAGTTGTGGGGAAGTTCCAGTCGTGGAATTGCGGGAGAAACAGCGTTCAATATTTATATTTCCCTTAAAACCCTTCCTTCTCCTTAGTGATGGGGGTCTACAAGCTCATGAAACTTCCGCGATTGAAGGGAGGCATTCGCCATAACCCCACACGATTGCGGCTCTTGGCGGCAATGAAGAGTTACTTACATCGAACAGACACTTTTTTTTCTTCGATATGGGTATCACGAGTGGTATACAGCTTAGTTTATCAGAGCAAGTGAGTGATGGCCACGTTTGTGATAGTTTCCCGTCAGTTATCTGCGGGGAGTTGCAAGTCGGAGGACAAGGAAACAAGATCCTTTGGTATTGAAGATGGGCAGTGGTCCAGGCACTTTGTCTTTGGGCGCCGTGCAGAGAGTTCTGAGGTCTGGTCGAGTGAGAATGCACGGTTGTCTGAAACATCCAGAACTTGCTCTGGTTTCAATTGGGCGTAGGATAAAGGCGAAATTTCGGCTGCCGAAGAGTTACATAACCCCGGGAACAGAAAAATGCTCGAAGAAACTGACGAGGAATCATCTCGAGCCAAGGGGTGCAGATGGGAGAGCTCGGAGATAAAAATGGCCAGAGCCAACCCTACCAAGAAATTATAGAGGGATGATCCAACTGTTTGCTGTTACAAGTATATATTCATCCAGTGCCTGCTTTGATACGACACCTCCGTCCAGACTCCAGTTATGAGCTGTCATGCAGATTCCTTGTTAGTGTGGAAAAGTCGAGTGATGAACAGGTCCATTCCGCAATCCAATAACGAGACACCTAATTTATGATGTAGGGGTGGATATCGATGTTGATAAGCGTGAAGCTTCCCCGCTTACTATCTTGCGGCTCAATCAACACCTTGTCCAGTTTGTCCTTGACCGGGGGGGATGATGGGAATGTTGATGGTTGATACAACACAAATTGCAAATAAGTTAGATTCAAGAATCCCTTAGCTTGGACCTTGCTAACTATCGTTATTATTTATGTTAAATGGCAACGCAAACCATCATCCTTGACATGAACAACGTGGCCAGCCAGCCCGCAAGTCGTTGGATGCCATACGTACTGTACCACCAACCCATGGGCCTGCCGACGACTTCAAAAATATATAATTTAAAAATAATTAAAAAATAAAATAAAAGTAAAAGTAAGATAATAAAATTTCCAGATAATAATCATGGACAGACAGCCTTATTAGGGTATCAAAAATCCCTACATAACCCGTCGATGCATGCACTGGTCAGAGTGGACGGAGTGGACAGGGGCCAGGCCTCGCGATGTTTCGCTTGGAGCGGCTGCCAACTTCCTCTCTAAATTCTCTTTTCCTCTTCCCTTTTTCCCTGTTGTGGTGAGCTAAGACCTGACCCCGTCCACACTACAGCACATCATGCATGCAGGTTTGTTTGAGCTGGCACCGTACAACCATGATCTGGTAGGAAAGTTTGGGCGTTGCACATCGTGGTTAAATCTGCCCCAAACAATTCCATGCATCATAAGAGTCTTTAGGCATTCATGCTGCTCATCAAAGCAATATGAGGATATCTACTCCGTAATGGTCGCTGAACTGTGACGTGTGCAGCGAGAGGAGGAGTAATTAATACTACATAGTTACAAAATGCTTGCGCCAAGTCGAGTTATTTAGTCAGCATCGCAGAACTAACTAAGTTAAGTTAACTTACGAGTAAAATAATTAAATCAGCAGTAAAAAAATAAAGATAAAATCGTAAATTTAAATCCTAGCTTCAGCGTGTTCGGTTACGAGCGGCTTGGAAGCATTAGACCTGTTGAAAGGTTACCTACCCGATGAACTGTCCGTGCGAGCATGCTTAGTTACTGGTTCCTCTGCAACAATGGAGCTTGCGATTCAGAACAGGAAAGTTAGAAACGCGCCATCGTCACAAATACGCGGCCTGAACAGGCGTTGGCGGGGTTGCTTAAACCTTATCGGCGCTTTTATACTGATGTATTGAGGGTAGCTCACAGATAAACCGATCGACTGCATATTTGGAGACTATCATGGAGCGCTAGACTGATGGTTGAGATGGTCCAAGTGTGTGAATGGCGACTTTAGCTCAAACGACACTCTGAAGTTTGTTGGATGCCGAGCAGTAGCAACTTATTGGAAAGGGCTTGCGGGGGTTTAACAACCTCTTTCATCCCTATCTGATATTGACTCGGCTCTGTGGCTTTTTCATCCAACCGCAAAAAAATATCTGGATAATAATCCGAAGAAGGACTGGATGTATGCCAATTCTCCGTCTCAACTGCGTTCAACTGCAAAGCTTCCGTTCAAAGGGAGCCCAATTTGACTGAAAGTGCTGTGGTAATGCCATAAATAATTAATAGCCGGGCAAGAACCCCACGACGAAAGATCTGAAGATTGAGCGAAATGTTCACAAAGGAGAGGGCCACAGAGGTCATGGTGATTCAAATTGAAATGCGGAAGTAAAGCAAGCACTGAGAGAAATCTTCACGACGGGCCTTTAAATAAAATAGGCCAGGAGAAAGAATCGCGTTTCCCCTTCCCACTTCAGCGGGTGGACTTTGCCAATTCCAGGATTTATTGCGTGCACAGTAGTATCCTCTGCGCGAAGGAGTAGGCCCAAAGTTTACTCATGACTGGAACAAAAGTTCCCCCTGGAAATGCACCATGACGCCCCAATTGAAGGATTTGAGGGTCCCCAAGTTCGGCGATTATGATATGCTTCCAATCGCACCACGCGCTTTAAAGCAAAATCAAAATAATGGGATCCTTCTACGTATGTCCCTTGCCTCACAATGTTGAGAAAGAGTTTTGCTTGGGATACAGTAGCGGTCGACTATCGCTAACAAGCAGTCTGGAAAATCACGCTGACGTATCGAATAGCCACATAATTGCCATTTTCTACTACACAAAATTCTTCAGTTGAGGAGCTCGACGTGTCACGATTCAAAAGGAAGAAGTGTGTATCCGACTCGGTGGTAACTCAGAAGCTGCGAGGTATTTATCAAGGTGACTATTTTTATGAGTTCTTCAGGAATGACCTTGAGAATATGTACTTCGATGGGGAAAGAAAGCTATGTTGAATGATTACCCAAGGGGTCGTTGACAAGGTCGGGAGTCACCCGTTTTAGGTTCACGTTGGCTAGTACAAAACCTGGGAGAATCACCATGACCTAGTTTTACGAGTTGGTTTGAGCCGAGATGGTGAGTGATTTTGGGAACGGTGTGGTGTGTGATGGGATTTTTATCAGGAAAGTACCTCACAACTTGATTTTAAGGGGGTTAGCGAAAGTGGTAGTTATGTGATGAGAAAGGGGAGAGATTAATTATTGAATCAAGCCTCAGTTAGAAGTTGTACCACTGTATAATCATTCTAGATATCAATAGGATTTGTATATATTAACAAAGTTAACTGGGAACGATATATATAAAACGCACCTGACGGGCTAACACCCAATTCAGCCATATGAAACCTCTAAACCCAAACCCAAACTCAACCCGCGAAAACAAGAACAAAGAACAAAGGAGAAGAAGAATTCAACTCAAATCAACTACCCTTTCCCTACCCTTCTCCCTACCCTTCTTCCTACCCTTCTCCCTACTCTTCCCACTTCTCCTCCTCCTACCCCTTCCCTTATTATTCCTTTCCCTCCTCGGCCAACAAAGCCACCACCACCACCAATTCCTAACCCCCAACACCGCCACGCGGCCATCATCTCTTCTCTCCGTCCCGTCAGGGTTTCCCAGGATCATGGTGAAGACCCAGAAGGAGGCGGCGATCCAGGAGGCGAATAGGAGTAGGGGGATGAGTAAAGGGGAACTGAGGTGGATGAGGAAGAGAAGGTGTGTGGAGTGGGTGGTTATGTTTTTGGGTGGCTTTGAAGGGAGGGTTTGGTGCGGAGCGGGGGATGTGGTTGGGGATTGGAATGGTGCAAAGGTTAAGGAGGACATAGGGGTGTTTCCGTTTGTATGGGTGTCTGTATTTGTATTTAGATGCGAGGCATCAGGTACTGTTGTAGGGGTCGTAGCGGTTGTAGTCGTAGTGGTATTCTTCTGGCAATTGAACCCGATAGTATCATACGGATGCGTAGATTCAATGTCATCATTCCTTCTCCTTCTTTTACAATATCTCGAGCAACGTCTTCCGTGATCCAATCTCGATGACTGTGATGATAATAGGGTTCGTGGCTCTGGCGCAATGAGGCGCTGGTGCGTACGTAGCAGAGGCAGTAGGAGAGAGCATATTTGTGTTGAAATCGGATATTTGAAAAATTGGGATGGGGAGCAGAGGCGGAGCGGGAGGGCGAGGAGGGGGAGGAAGAGCAGGACGGCGAGGGTGTATAGGGCGACGATAACGGTGAAAGGTGGAACGATGAAGGAAAGGCGGATCTGCGAATTATAAGTTAGCCGTGCACTTTCAGTTTATTCAATATTTAATATTTAATATTTTTATCTTGTATTTTTTTTCTAAAAAAAAAGAACTTAATCCATTGGACAACTGTGTTGACCCTGCAGCCAGAACCCAGATCCAAACCTTCTTTTAGTTAAAGGCCCCCCAACTTAATTCGACAACAAGCTTCCCCGCCCCCGTTCCGTGAAGAAGAAAACAGAAATACGAACGGAAAAACAAAAGAGGATAGGTGTCTCACCAATATAAAAAATGCATTCTCCGTCTCCGTCGACCTAACCACGTCCAACCCATCGGCATCCTCATCATCCCCTTCAATATCATCTTTATCGTCATCATCATTGTCATCATCATTATCATCCCTATCATCCCCACCACCTTTCTCATCCGCATATCCCAAAACCTTACTATTCATCTGCGGCTGATGCGAACTCGAGTGACCTGACATCAATACAACGTGAGCATCATGGCTTCGACCCGCTTCCCCTTTCGCCTGCTTATGACCGGGCATGAGAGTCGTAGGGCCCTGATCCAACATCGACGCAGATGGGGGGATGGTAATTGGCTGAATGCCATGAGCTTGCAATAGCTGGCTGTGGTCCTTCCCCTGGCCTCTCACGGATCGCGAGGAGAAGTGTGCGACGTCATTTTGGGGCGGGTTTGTAGGTGCGTATATCCTGGGGGGTAGATGGGCGACGAGGTGGTTACTGTTATCGCTGTTGCTCTCGCGGTGAGGGTTGTAGGTGGAGGCATTATTATTGCTATTACTCAGGGTTTGCGAATGCGCATGCGAATGATGCGAGGTATAAGAATTGCCTGAATATGAGGGTTGGCCAGGATTTTGGAAGTGATTGTGGTCGTCATGATGATGATAGGGATTGGACGGCGGCATGGTAATGGTAATGGTAATGGCGCGCAATGATACTCTAATACCTGGGCAGGTATGTCTGATGTGCCAGCAGCCGGCAAAGGCGGAGGCAGCTGGAGGGAATTAATTTACCATGGAGGAGGAGCTGCAGTCTGGGAGGACAAGCAAGTTCTGCAGGTAAAGACATCCACCACAGCTAGGGCGAGTATTGATATCCATGGACAAGGGCGGAATAAACTGTGATATTATTGGAGGGGAAATCAAGGAGAAGACGAAGGGAGAGGAGAGCAAGCAGCAATATAAGCCAGGAAGGGGCGGGTGGGTTATATAGAGGAGATACGGAGTATATGTGTGAATATGTGTGAGGGCGGGACAATGCCCAGTGGAAACCAAGCAAAACCAAGAGGCCGCCCAAGACTCCCAAGCAAAATTTCCAAGCAAAAAACTCCCCAAACAAGACGCAAACTCCCAAATCTCCAGGCGAAAAAAGAGGGAGAAAGAAAAAACATCGCGGGCGGGCAGCCGGGACTGGCTGAGCGGCCGCCAAGAAAGACATTTTGCCCAGACGCCGAGAGCTTGGCGGGCGGTTTTGTTTCTCTGAGGGATCGCCATTACTCTGTACAAAGGATATCATCAATCCATTTCTAGAATATATATCCAGACAAGGTGTGGGTGTAAAAAGGGGAACATGATATATGTCTAGAAGAGGAATTGGGCCCGGCAATGGCCATGCGCAGACAGATAGATAATATAGATATATATTTACATACTCCTCCGGGGTACAGAGCACCCAGTAGTTAGATGGATTCCTTTCAAGCTCCGCAGCCGATGACGCAGAAAATCACAAAAACCATTGCTTAGCCATTCCAAGTTTGGTCTGGTGGAATATTCGCCAAGGAGCTGGGCAATACACGGCCGTTACGGAGCAGCGATTACCCTACTCTGCACAGAGTACTCCGTACAGGGCACTTGGTTGCTACTACCTCGCAATTTCTTTTCTTTCCAAGTACATCTCTCTCCAAATGCTCAACAAAAATATGGTAAAGCGTCCGCTGATAAGCATAAAACAAAAAATTTTTAAAAGATATGTTAATATGTGTATGCGTCCTCCGTATATTTCAGGGAATAAAATAAAATACGAATAATACGGAGTACAGCCCTCCGAAACGCATTCAGAATAAGATGTCCGGTCTTGGCGGAGACGGGCAGGGCTCTTGGCGAGGTCCATCGCCCTTTCCCCTCTAGGCCACGGCAGTCTTGGCAACCCGGGGATGGGCGGAGTCATGTGGTAAAGGGCTAGCCTGAGAGTGGGATTTTGATCATATAAATATTAATAAATGTAGATATAAAGCCAATCAATATAGAAAACGCTGAAAAAATCAACTTAACTTACTACTACACCGTTGCTGCTTGTTCTATTTCATTTCGTTACAGGTATGCACAAGCCGTGTGTGGACGGCGTTGTGCCACCATCTGTGCAGCTTCTGGATCAAAATTTGTCCAGAATAAACATGGATATCAAAGAGATTCTATATATTTACAACTACCAGCAAACTCTTTTGGGTCCCAATCCAATCTGCAGAGTAAGAATGGGATCCACAAATGAGAGTAATTTATCGGTAAGAAGCTCTCATCAAAAAAGAATCAACACTGGACTCTTGACTGTCCCTTCACAACTGATTGAGAGAAAGTCTGTTAAAAATATAACACCAAGGAGAGGCTAGAGGTAAATTCATCAATCCGTAGGGAAACGAAGAGGTAGTTTTGTACAGAGTATTTGTTTCACATTTCATCCCCTCGATCCCGGTGCTCATTATCAGTCTAGCCCATCTAGCCGCAACGAAATCCACTTGATAGGGAACAGAGGGCAAAAGGAAGAAGAAAATATTGTGACACCGCAGCCGATTGTATTGACATTATCACTTCAAGTTGTTGATT
The DNA here is from genome assembly GCA_001883825.1 of Emergomyces pasteurianus Ep9510. Lineage (NCBI taxonomy): Eukaryota > Fungi > Ascomycota > Eurotiomycetes > Onygenales > Ajellomycetaceae > Emergomyces > Emergomyces pasteurianus. Next base: position 94,905 of record LGRN01000038.1, read on the forward strand.
ATCTTGTTTTCGGATGGGTAAAATCGCTGGACAATAATGGCTGGAAGGATCGATTATGTTCCCGATGATCCCATGGCGGCCCCGAAAGGTTGCTATTCTGAAGCTTACAAGATAAACGTTATCTTAAAAACGCCCTACCGGCATTCTAGGACAAGTGACATGCTAGGTACACTGATCGTCCTTAAAATTGTCAGACTTAAGCCTTGAGGGTCCTGCGGCCTCTCAAGGATTGATCCTTTTTGAACTGGAGGAAAAGACAGAGAGGGAGAGAGAGAGAGACAAGGGAGGAGAAAAGAAGCACATTTGGGGCAGACCTTACGGAGTACAATATATTCTCCTGCCCTACGTACCCTACCCTAGGTACCCCTTAAATCCCACGCATGGTCAACACAAGATACTTATGCCCGATGCCCGTTGCTAGCCAGTCCCTCCTCAACGTCTTCTGCAGCAGTATGCCACGACCAGAGGAAGGGAGGAGGGAGCCTTGTTCGCCATGTGCACCGTCGCTCACTACTGCAAATAGTATGTCAATGTTTAGCTGTACCAAGAGGGTAAGCAGAGCCTCAGTTGAAAAAAGTTGCCAGTTTCAAACCAAAATTAAATTAAAATACTACGTAAAAGGGAACCAGGGAGCGGTACTTTCGGAGAGGGATGCCGTAGCTGGCTAGGGCCGGATATAAAACCCAAAGTCCATCGAAGATAAACTCTGCTCCTTAATTCACACCTTGAATAGTAATACCGGCAATGGTCCAGCTCCCGTTGTTCCCTCCGTGCTGATACAAAACTGAACAAGAAAATGAACTCCATTGCAGGCTGCGGAGGTCCGTCCGTCAACGACCCCGTCCAGCAAAAGCTCATGCCTCTATGCGACATGATACTGTCTCTCCCTCGCACATGTCCTTGTAGAGCACCAGGTGATTGATACTTTTACTCAGTACCCTCAAATCGATCCACGTTTCCTCGCCACATATCTGCCGCTGTCATCCCACTCGCCCCCTCTCCCACCTTAGTCGTTCTCGAACAGGTGCGCCATGAGCAATGCAAATTTACCATCTCTCCCCGTGGTTCAGCTTGCACTCACGCGCAAGGGGGAGAGGAAAATTAGGGCAATGTCTAACAGTCGATGAATAGGTGGGGGGGGAGAACATCTCTCTACCCTCGAGCTCCTGACACTTCCCCGTTCTGCTCCCTTCGCAGCACCGGCATCATCATGTTACGGCCGCTGGCATCTGTGAAAATGTTTGAAATGACATAGGGACGGAGGATTCCTCAAAAAAAAAAAAAAAAGTATAAAAATAAATGGAGAATAAATGTAGAAATAAAAATAGGCCCAAAATGACATTCAGCAAACATAGCCAAGACTCCCTAGTATATACGGACGGAGTAGAAGATATAATATCCATACCTAGCCTAACAAATAACAAGTGTATACGCCCGCCGTGGTTTTTCATATTCCTCAGACCCTAACCCGCTAACTAACCCTCTAACCCCGAGGCGTCTAAACCTAACCCCTAACTACCCTAATCCAGGTGTGATGCCAATGAGGGTGTGGTGTTGTTGAAACAACTAAGGTTGCATTTTAAATGGGTGTTCCAAAGTTGAACTTGGTTTGAATAAAGTACGACGAACTCTTTTCGAACCACGTTCAACTGTACTCCGTTGATGTGCGATGGCTTTAACGTTGTTGCGCGATTACGTCATCACATGATGCCCCAATCCAGAACCTCTCTCTCTCTCTCTCTATATATCTTTATCTGTCTATGATTCAGATTCTCCGAGGAATATACCTTTTTTTATCTCTCTGATATTAATACTGCCTTTACAAGCTATATCAGCATTTCTTCTCCTCGGACGAAATGAGTCAGGCTACTCCGGTGCGGATAATCCTTGGATATCGTGAACAACCATTTCAAAAACCTTCAGCAATCATCAACTCCTTTACATGGCGAGATATTCAACCTCTGGACGACTACTATACACATATATGTAGCAATCCTTCTTCTACTCGATTATATCTTGTTCTTGATCTCTACTGCAAAACACATCCAAATGTCGATCTTAATGAGTTAGACCTTGAAGTCTTTAAAGTCTTCTCAGGAATTGATTTATTGTATATTTACCCTCTTCTACAACTTAACAAAGTTGGCTAACTATATTTAAGTACATTTAAGGATCTCGGAGAGATAGCTCGCAAGCAGGCTTCCCAGCGATCTGCTTCTCTGGATTGGGGGAAAGACAAGCAGTCTAGTCAGAGGAATTAGTCGGTGTTGTTCCAGCACAGGGAGGACAGGATCCCGCTATATTTGTGTCTTCCGCATCGAGAATCAATGGGAGATCCCTCAGAAACCCAGTGGCAGTTAGGCATGGCTCATTTGCATCCCTTCTTGTGAGTGTACAAAAGATAATGTGTTCGCGATGCACATGTGTGGGATTACGCATTTAAGCTGCGTATGTCTTGCAAGCCCAGTCGCACATTGCGTGAGAGTGAAGTCAGTTAAAATTGAATATCGCAAAAAGAACCTCCACACGAAGCGGATCGTGATGCGAGAGACGTAGTCTTGAAAGAAAAGGCAGCTCGAAGAGGAGACAATCTGTATTTATAGAATTAATGATCTGCTCTACAGCTCTAGACATCATTTAAAAAGATAACTTACTTTGTTCTAGGTTATATTAGTTGCGGGCTAAAGGGGCAACACGATCAATGAAATAATTAAGAGATTCAATCATATATCTCTCAACAAATGAACTTACAATTGGGAGTATGTTTAATCGTGGTTTTCTGAGGGCCATTACTTCTGTTTTGAATGAGAATTTGTATTGCCTTGGGCTCAAGCCGTCGCCAGAGCCATTTCCTCATAAAAAAAGCCATACAAGGCAGCACTGAGCTCTGAGCTCTTCGTGCCTTATTCACTAACCACTTCATTGTTGGTGATGTGCTGATTCCCTGGGCCGCATCTGACTGTTTAGAGCACAGCTTTGGCCCCAGGCCTGTTTCAAAGAAGTGTGATTTGCCAAGGGTTGCATGCGCGTTGGTTTTGACCCTGTGGACCAATTAATAAACAGGACAGGTTATCACAGTATCCGATGCTGCTTTTACTCAAACACCGCCAATCACCTTTGATTGGGTCTCTGGAGCACGCACCCTGCACTTTAGTTAATTTAGGCAGGAAACCACCGACTCCTACCCCACCCACTCCGTACTGAAGAGGCCAAGAAAAATTTATAATTTTAAAACTAGCAATGCCACAAGAGCGGGTATTACCTCCTCGTCTGGCCGCGAGGACTCAATTAGCGCGCTTTTGTACTTCCTGTATTTGAGAGTGTTTATTGGCTGGAGAGAGAAAATTCAGTCTGTCTATTGGCCATATCAGTGCGTTTAGCTGTAACGCTAATTGAGTCCTCGTGGCCAGACGAGGAGATAAGAATTCACAGCGTGGTCTTAAAGCATTGATGAAGAAAGATATTTAAGTACGGAGTACATGTCTTTAGGTCGGAAGCCTGGGGCCTTTATCGCCAGTTGTTTGGCTGGCCGCATCACCGGCCGTACCAAGGGACTCGCTGGCACGAATCTTCGGCGTTTTTGGATTTCCCCGTGGCACTTCTTCAGCTGAAACCGCATAACTCTATTGGGCATCTTGATATTCAGGCTCAGTTGACCCATCAGAATCATCCAGGATGGGTGTTAGATCTGAGCTCGTTCGGCCTTGGGAGATCGGGGAGTGAGCTTCAGAATGCCTTTCATTCGCTGCTCTAATAAATCCATCCCTTGTTTCTTTTGCCCAATCTCGACCATTTCGGTAAGCAGAAGCTCCTTGCCGAAACGACTCCAAGTTCCCAGTCATGGCCCAAGTATTCAATTGGGGTCATAAAATATTCACGGCGACTATTCCGGGCATGTGGCTTGCCGATATGGGTAGCATACATCTTTAGTTGAGCGCCATGATAAGTCGATGTAAGAATGTAAGCATTTGTTATCGTAGGTCGGTTCATCCTGCTTGTAGGATTGTAGAGCATCCATTCCGCGGGCACCCAAGGCGCCATCGTAGCATGCCTGCCGTGTGTGGCCACAGCGAGAGATCCGTCGGGCCCTTTTGCCTCCAAAAAGAAGTTTGGCGTCATTGAGAAATCATCCTGCGTTGATGGCATAATTTGATCGCTAAGAGCTTCGCGGATTGAATGATTCAGTTGTTCAGAACGCGCGCCGAAAAAGTGATCTGGTTTTGGCTGAAGACAACGTTCCATCAGTTAAGGGAGCAAGATTTTCAAAACGAATACTCTTCTCCAACACATTTACGATCACTGGTATCGCCATCAAGAATCAGAATCACTGAGTCTGTAACCAGCTTCTCTTTCAATGCATGTGCATCCGCTCACTTGAATTTTCTGAAATCTCCATCAGAAAACTTTGATGAGGAGAGAGAAGGCCGTGGCTGAGCTAATAGTTCGAGTATTTCCTCCATGTTATTTGGCGTTGAAGGTATTTGGCCATCAGGATATTCGTATCCATCAGGATAGATGCCGTGATCAATTAGTTTTTGCTGAAAGTTCCGGCTATAAGCTGCGCTTGAGGCTTTTGTTGTTGTTTTTGTGTCTCTAGCAGAGGATGGAGGAGATTTCGCGCGACGCTTCCGGCTAGAGCTGGACGTCCCTGGGCTCATTGAAACTGGATACTAACACATGTTAGTGGCTCTGAGTCGGCCTCGGTTTATAGTTACATACATTCTTCAAATCAGAAAGGTCGGGTCCTCCTAATCTCGAAAGTCTCTTTATCTCTCTTAATTGACCGGGTGAACAGTCGCTGAGAAAATCAGTGGGTGGGATGGGTTTCGGACGCGACTCCCGCTCCGCCTGAAACAGGCAAGTAATGGGTCTTCGGTGCTGGCGGTCAACCGGTTTGCGAAGCTTTAACAGTTGTTTCAAAGCGTTGTTTCTTCGGTCGTGCTCTCTTATCGCGTTTTTAGTTAAATGAATCTCCGACAAATTATCCCAGTAAGAGAGGGAATGATCAAGTTGCTGTTTCTTCGACAGTCGCTCGGAAGGTGGCTCAGGTTGTTTCCTCTTGCGCGAAAAGTGAGAAGCTTCCAGTGGAGGCATATGACGGGACAGGCAGAGTTGGTACGCGATCAAAAAGATGGGATGAAGTAAAGGTCTTTATATCAAGTACATGCTGCCCCTGGCGCGTAGGTCGAAACACAGAGCGATCCGGATCGGTGCCTCATTTGAGTGGGATATGTTTGAGGTCCAATGTAATATTTTCTTTCACCCAACTCTGAAAGTCGTGGGGTTAAGGTAGTAGTAGTACTAAAGTTAACAATTAATGGAAAAAGGTCGAGGATTCCCCAATGCCAAAAAGTGAGACTGCATAGGATTTGAAAATCCATGAATAATGAACGGCCCTTGGATAAGCGTAGTTCTAAATTTTGAAAATTTTTGGGGAGAAGAGGTGAGGGGAACGTTGGTCGCATTCATACAGCAAAAGCAAGTTGCCGATGACCAACGACCACATTGGGCTAGGGAAGGTTATTCCTTTCCTCCGCCTTGCGAGGAGATACTAATGATTCTTATCAATGAAAAAGTACGAAGCAAATTGTTCCCTCGTTGCTAACAAACTGGAAATCGTTTTGCTCAGACGCTTCGCAAAAGATTTGAGATGCATACTATTTAGGTTAGTCTATTATCTGTTTGAGATTAGTGTCATATTTCAGCGTCACTAATCATTAATTTATGTTAACTAACGTAATCCACATGCGAGCGCAACACCCATGCGAGCGCAACACCCAAATTACTGTATATCAAATAAGTAATTTGAAATCCATTTTTAACTA
>LGRN01000380.1:0-26965 GCA_001883825.1 Emergomyces pasteurianus Ep9510
CAGAGAAGTGGGCTCTCTTTTTCCAAATAAAAGCCCGAATATTTTGATTACGCTAAGAAAAGTTGCATTTTGATTGGAGTTTGCGAAGGATGCTGGAGAAGAATAAGGGTGTGTGTCGCGTGTGATGTGCAAACTGTATATATAGAAATATGACAAAGGAAGCCAAAATATATATATATATATATATATATATATATAACTGTCACAACAAAAGATATGAGGCAAGGGAGTTTCATACATTGATGTCACATACATTCTCTACTTAATCTATTTCCACTTCCCCTTTATCAGCTCCGCTGATCTCCCGTACATGAAGCGGGGAGCATGGGAATACTCCGCTATGGGATGCATGCCTCATTGTGACTCTACCAAACGAATGCTAATAACTCTCATATCGTTGATGAGATCTCCATGATGTATTATGACTCCTTGAATCCACTATTCAAGGAGATGTGTCTCACGCAGGCAAAAGCGTTCAATGAAAGCGTGTTATTACTATACCATGTACAGAGCAGAATCACCAACAATACTGCAGGCTAGAATACAATTAAAATAAAACACATTGACTTTTGTAGGATACAACGCATCGAATGAGGCAGCAAAAGCACACTCACACTAGATGCATGGAGAAAATATGCCAGGCGCATGACAGGGTGCGCAGATTCTTGAGTTCCTCTCTTCTGGTTGTGAAATTATATACCAAACAGTCAGGAGAAACAGTGCCCAAATAGCTCAGTGCAAACTAAAATAAAAGCACTTTGTTGGTAACCATGCGTAGTAAATACAACATCTCCTAGAAAAAAAAAATATAGGATTGCCCTATAATAGCATTCCTATACTCCGTATAGCTAAGAGGGGAAGATGAAAAAAAAGACATTATCTTTTCCCTAAAATTACCGACCCTTTCACCACGGATCGTCCCAATTTTTTCCTTTATACAAAAAAAGAAAGAAAAAAGTGAAAGAGGTAACATCTACATACCATCCCAAGTCACATCCCATCAAACCAAATCAAAATAAAAGTATGCCACAATCACCTCCCTCCCCCGGTCAACACACACAATCTACCCCCTCCTCGTAGACTTCTTCATCCCCCGCTTTGTTTCCCTCTCCCTCTCCTTCTCCAAAAATTTCCTCTGCTCCTCCGCCGACATCCCCCTCAACATCCTATCCCGATCCTCCTTCTTCGTCTTCTCCGCAAGTATCTTGCGCTCTTCAGCCTTCTCCTCCTCATCGGCGCGGCGCAACTTGCGAATCTCCTCTTCACGCGTGTTGCGTAGTTTTCGGATGACTTCAGCACGGAAGTGGGCAACGGAGACGAGGCGGTCGGGCAGGCGGAGGAAGTAGCTGAAGATGGGGAGGGTGTTGGCGTAGGAGCCGGATTTGGGGAGGCGGAGGGAGAGGCTGACTCGTTTGCCTGGGGTGGTTTCGTCGATTCTGAGTTGATTCTTTTGTTAGTAAAGTCGCGCCGTGAAAAGGGGGTGGGGGCTTTCCTTAGCCCCTTCCCCCCAAGACAAGGTAGAGCGGTATAGATGTATATAGAGAAAAAAATCTTACTTCGTAGGTTTGTCCAGTGGCTGATCCGTAACGATCAAATACTCAAAATCCTCTCCAGCCTCTTCGATAGCTTTGATAAGCTCAGCCGTAAGCATCGTCTCCGTAATCTCCGCACTCTCACTCATGACAGTCGCCCACTCGGGCAACTTCGGATTATCCCTCGTAAAGGTCAAGGAGATATCATATCGATCCTCACGCAGCTTGCGCATGCAATTCTTCTGCACAACCGCAAACACAAACCCATCATACGTCGAACCATTAGCACCCCGCGTCCGCTGCTCAATAAGCTCCTTCTCCACCGTCGATGGCGCAGGCACAAGATCCTTCTCCTTCCCATCAAACGCATACGCCGTACACTCCACCCGCTCCACCGGCGCGGGCCACGAGTCCAAAAAGATGCTAATGACATAATCACCAAGCATATACAGCAGATTATACCACCTGAGCAGTTTGATAGAGACGTCCACAAACGCCACATTCTGCCTGCCGGTCGCATACGTCGCAAACTCCGTGCCGGTCTTCTCCTTCAGCATCGATTCAGGTACGACAAGATCCTCGGCCGCAGCCGCCTTCAGCAACCCTTCGGCCTGCACGCTATCGGCAGACGGCGCCCTGCGCGCCCCCACGCCGCCGTAGCCGACGACGGCAAACTCGCTCTGGAGGGTGGGCAGGTGCGCTTGCGCCCATTTCTTGGCTTTGCGCCGGTTCTTGCCCATGCCCCATACATGCATCAGGAGCAAGATCACGATGAAGGGGATGACGAAGGCTTCTTGGATGAAGTCTTGCGGGGAGTGGCGTTCCCAGACGCGGTACCATGCTGTGTATGGCGGGGCGGTGCCGGCCGCGGCAATGGGTCTTGCGGTGCCGGTTAGGGGGGACCCCGCGGCGCCTGGTGTGGAGGCGGATGCTGGGTTGATCACGGGTGGTGGTGGTTCGGGGACATCCGCGGCGAAGTCGGCGAAGTCTAAAGGATTTAAAAACTTTTATTAGCGTTTGCTCTCAGGGGAAGCAATTGGAGTTTCCCGTTCTGGGTATAATGTGTGGGGGAAAGGAAAAGGGGAAAGGGGAAGGGGAGGTGAAAAGCGAATTGACTTACCTGCGTCATCGCCGCTGGCGGGAGCTGGCGATGGAGAGTTGGAATCGCCTTTGAACAGGTTCTGAAGTAGGCCAGACATTGCGTCGTTGCGACTTCTTTGGCGACCTCAGAATTTGCCGTGGCCGTGGGATGGTGAATTGGGAGGTGTCTGCTGGGAGGAGTGAGGCCACGAGAGCAAAGAAGTTGAGGTGGAAGGAAATTTCAAGCTAAAGGTCTTGGGTGGTGTTGGGGGAAGCTGACAGCTCGGCTTAGTGCATCAAATTCAAATCATGCACTAGACTCGGATTTATTCCAGAATAACTTCGAAACATTGTTTCTTTTGGCGGGGAGTGAGGGTGCGGAGTTAAAGAATTGAAAGGGGGTGCAGTATTTATATATATTGAATTTCGTTCATCAGACATCCGAGTTCAATTCAAAAAACTAAAGTTCCATAGCAAAAATATCACATAAAAACAGCTAAAGAAATAAATAAAAATTAAAATAAAATCCAGACAATAAGAAATAATAGGTACAAATCAACAAAAGGAACTAAATATACACAAATTAACAATCAATCTGCACAAAATCACCCCATTTGTACAGCACAATGTTGATGGAGTTGAGAGTTCCGGGAAGTACGCCGTAGTGCCCGCAGACAGAATTATCAAACACCAAACATAATACCAATGGATATCAACCAGCAAGCCAGCCCGCATTTAATAGGTATCTTTCCCCTTTTTTCCACGTCTTTTTGTTGTCTCCTTTTTGGTTTTTGGTTCCACCCACCCGCCGCCTGCCGTAGCCGTACAAAAGAAATATCCCGTCAAAAGCATTAAAGAAAAAAAGGAAATAAAAAGGGGAGCATGGGGTATCCAAAGGGTCCTAAACTCGCCCATGCGCCAATGTAGTATAAAACACAGCAACGCTCCAATAAAAATAAATATATATATATATATATGAGGGGAAGCAAAACAAGAAGCAAAAAGAAGAGTTGGGGGTGGGTTAAGAAGAATAAATAAGCAACAAAACTATCATAATGATCTCATGAAGGGGTGCCGGAATTTCATCTGCTCCGATAAAGTAGATTTTGCGCAGATGTATATGTAGGTATATAAGCGCAAGCGAAGCTGCCAGAAACGCCACGCCAAAAGTTTTTTGTTAAACAAATCATGCTGCTAGGTAAAAAAAAAAAAAAAAGAAAGAAAAGAAAAGAAAAGAGAAAAAAAGGGAATAACATAGAAAAATCGACATGAACAAAAGAAAGCGGGATAATAACAATAATAATAACGCAAACGGTGGATAAATTGAGAACTCAATGGCGATAAGCAGGTGGAGGCGTATGGGAGCGCATTGACTGGTCCCAAAACCCATTGTTACCGTGATTATTATTGTTGGCAGTCATGTCACTACCAGCTTTCTCATCTTGAATCCTGCGCGCGATCTCGCTGGCCATTTTCATCATCCATGCCTGCTCCAGGATGCCGCTGTTATGGGCAGCTTCCATGAACGATGGCAGACGCGGGTTCTGTGGATGTGGATCTCGCCATGAAGAAGATGCGAAGTTTGCATCATCGGGTGTTTTTTCTGGAGGGTAAGCAGGCGTGGAAGATGGTCGGATATTTCGGATAGATGCAGTTTCTTGGCGGGGTAATGGTGTTGGGTCTTCAAGCTGTTGCTGTTGCTGTTGTTGTTGTTGTTGTTGTTGTTGATGTTGTTGGGGAGGTGACGTATTCGCTATCTTATCCATGTCGTTGGATGCTGCTGCCGCTGCTGGTGTAGTGCGTACAGCAGGGATATCATGCCCGAATTCCGGTGGGATGGTACTTCGTGCGTTTCTTTCGGCGGCGTCGCGTGCGACAATGCGGTCCCGCAGGGTTAGTCGTCTGATCGTACGCTGTGGTGAAACTGGGGGAGTGACGGGATCGTCATTGTTCTCTTCCGGGATGGTTGCGCCAGAAAACACAGAAGCTGCACTAGTTGTGGTGGTAGAGTCCGTGTATGCGCTTTCACCACTGACGCTTTCCATATCGTCATTATTCTTGGGCCGTCGACGAAGATCAACGACCCGCTTCTTTCGTTTCCTCGAGTGTGCTTTTGAATGACGGCCGGAACCCAGACTGAGTCCGTATCCGCTAAACCCGGCGGGGGACGGAAGGGTTGGTCGACTACTATGCGAAGATGTCATGCTTGCAGCGTCTTGTAATGACAGCGATGACGTTGCGATGTGCGATTGTGTTCTGGAGAGAGGGGGACTCATGGGGGAGACAAGACCGCTAGGTCCATCAGCCTGCTCCATGGAACCTGTCCACGCTCTAAAAACGACTTCTCGAATAGATGGTGTGAACAAGGATAACGTCCGTTGGGAATCCGTCAGCGCGGCTAGACGGAGCACGTTCTTCCGAGAGAACAAAGAATGCATCTCGACGCCGGAATCGAGGGATAGGGACGCGATTTCCGATGTAGACAGGACATTCCCAGAGGCGTCGACGGGATCCTGGGGAGGGTTTAATAAGGGGTCCAAACCTGGGCCTTCAAGGGATGGGTTCGTTGCTTGAGCCGAAGTGGTTTCAAGCTCGCTGTATTCCGTGCCCCAAAGCCGTAGAGAAAGCCTGTGTATAATCGCAGGTAGCTCGTCCATAAAAAGTATCCGCAGCTGAGCCTCGATTTCCTTCTGCAGGTAATCACGCACAAAGGGGATCGAATCGAAGGTCGACGAGACCTTCAAGGATTCGAGGGGATCATTTCGAAAGACGACAGTGATGCCCTTTTGCTTTGAGAAGACGAGAATGACGAAACCAGAAAGTTTGATTTCGGAGAGGGTGATTTGGAGTGGGATGGTCAAACCGGTGCTTCAGCAGGGGAGACACACAAAGGAAAAGAAGAGTTAGCAAGAAATAACATAAAATAAGGTATTTCACCCGATACAAACAAACGAACGAACGAAGGAACGAACAACCAAACTTACGCAGCAGCGAGCGGTTGAGGAGAAGTAAAAGTGTGTCGAGTAAGGAGGTATGTGTTCAACGGATTTGCCTGGACGCAGGTTTTGAGGGTCAAAAAGGCATCTCCAGCATAGGACATCTTAAAAATGCCGCGGAATCTATCCTCTGCCAGGTCGCCAATTTCCAGTATTTCCAGTTCTGGCGGGTTCGAGCCCAGATTCAATTCCGTCACGACAATATCATCGACGATAATCGGGGGTTTGGGCGATTTGTTCAATGCCGCAGTCAGCAGATCCTGGGCCCTCGTGTAGAAGCCCGCGTCCGCCATGAGCGGCGACCAGTTGAAGTTGAACGCCATGCCGACGATGCATCCGACATGAGGATGGTAGTAATTATTATTATTATTTTGGTGCAGTTATTAGGAGATGTCGTCGATGTCGATTAAAGGGGCGTGAGAGGGTTAAAAATCCATGGATGGGATGACGCGTCGGAGAAAAGGGAGCAAAAAAATTCGATGTTAATTAAGCAGAAAAAAAAAAATAAGCGGGCTAGGACGGGAAGCAACGGGGGAGAACCAAAGGGATGTCGCGTGCTGGGGCCAGTGATACAGCCGGATGATGGATGATGGCGGGGGGGATGTATGGCCCAGCGACACAAAAATTAAATATGGCTGCAAGAAGACGAGGAAATAAACAAGATTTGCATGTGGTTTCGGGCTACGGAGTAACAATAAAATAAATAACAATAATAAAAATAAATCACGGAGAGAATTTGCTAACGGAGTACAGTACGGAGTACAAGGATCTTGATGCGGCGAAGATGGGAAGGGGGAAAAAAAAGAAATATCCATACCTAACTAAAATAACCTTCCAAGGTTGTCAGCCTCGCCTCCGGTTGGACCGAGGCCAGCCCCGAGGGAAAATTGAAAAAATCTGATGTCATAAAGGAATTGAGCGGAGTATGGAAAAATAAAAATTGTTTAGACATTATATATCTTTGATTTATCTTGTTCAATATAGACAATGGATGCCTGTCATATATAAGGTCTTTTCTTTACTGGCGTATGCATTCGAAGTTGTTCAATGTTAGTAAGATACTACGCAGAATTTTGATATGACCTGATTAAAATTACTTCTTTTTTTTTGTATAAAATGATTGCTATTACTACGGAGTACCGAGCTACTTAAGGGAGCCATTTACTACTCATTTCCCCTAGAAATTGAAGACTTGCTGTGAAAAATTCCAACCGCAAGGAGAAGAAATGAAGATTTGAGCCCAATATATTAATAGATCCACTATGCGTGCTCTGCCACATGAGTAAGTCCGTGTCCAGAATTACATATTGGCCAACTCCCCTTGATGCTGAAATAAGATTGATATTATTGATATTATTGATATTGCGGGTCATTTTTCATCTTCTTCCTCCCCTCGTTCTTCTTCCATTGTACTGTACCAGTGCAAAGCCTGTTTCTTGCGCAATTGAGAATACATTGTTTGAATTACTAGTGAATTACTCCCTCCCTTTTTTTCAAACAGTCTCAACAAAGTATGCAAATTAAGTATAAACTTAGGAAGATACGGAGTAACAACTACGGAGTACTCCGTACTACTGTACAAGTAGTACTTATTTTAAGCAGCAATCCATGACATCATCATGATATTGGCTAAGTTAATTGGCCGTCCTTGGGGAATCTGATGATACAAACGAATCCAACGGCCTCTGGAAATGACAACTTCCCTGGAACAAAGCCCGCCCCCTCTTCCCTTGTCAGCTTCAATTCCTGAATTTAAAAATGACTATATACTTGTATTATGAGTTCGGAGGTAATTACTAGTCTGCTCCAATTCCAGCTCCAATCTACTCGATGTTCATAAGCGGCGAGATGAATGGCCTCGGCATCTCGGCGGTCACATGATGCATTGTCACAGCAACGCTCTCACTAAACTCTTTAAGGAAATTTGTAAACAGCTCCTGGTTGAAAAAAAGTTGACCCTCTGCTTGGGCGGTTCTTGCAGCGCTTCAGTACAAACCCTTTTATTTTGCATATCATTTATCTACTATCTTTATTTTATCCTTATTATTTACTTGAATCATTTCTTATTTTTCCCCTCGATCATTGTACTTTTCCTTGCGATCACAAAGTTCCATCTCATTGAAGATTGAAATGCGATGCAAACATGTCGTTATTTTCCCCTGCCACTAACCGTTTACCTTCAACCAAGAAGCCGTCCCGAAACACACACACATACAAGAAGAGGTCCACTACTATTTTCACTACTACTACTACTTCTGTAACTACTGCTGGCGGTACAGGAAGGGTGTATGGCAAGCGAAAAGCAGATGCGCCGCGCGCAGTTCTAGAGCAGGAGAACAACAACGGTACTTCGAGTGTGAAAAGGGGTGAATTGAATAATATGATTACGGTTGTAGAAAAGGGTTTATCTGCGCTTCAACTGGATGTTAATCGAGAGGAGAGCGCGGACGATGATAACCCTGCAGCACAACAACCAGATGTGTTGAGCGAAAAGGAGGAGGCTGAACAAGCCATGGTTGAGGCCCACATACCTCCTTACAAAGATTCAAGTTTCCAACGACAACGTGCTGCATATAAAGAGGATGAGTCCACCATCTCCAGATCCCCAGAAAACGTCAAGCCCAAACGCAACCCCAGAAGATCGTCTGGCTGGATCGAAGACCTAAAACTGAACAACTACGTACGGCCCATACTCAAAGAAGCAACATCCCCCATATCCTCACGTGGGATCCAGAGGTTCGCAAACTGGGCACGACGGGCGGGCGGGATGTTTACAGTCGAAAAGATCGCAGAGGGCTCATACGGCGAAGTCTACCAGTTGCGGCTCAGCAGGGACATATCCAAATGCAACCTCTCCAAGTCGCGCCTGGCAAGGCTAGAAGCATATAAAGATGGCGTCTTCAAAATCATCCCCCTCCGCGCGCAGCGTGGGGTCGGCTCGAAGAAATTCACTACGGTCCAGGAAATCGTGTCAGAGGTGCAGATGTTGAAGCTTCTCGATCCCATTCCTGGCTTTGCGAGGTTTCGAGAGGTGCATGTGGTTCAGGGGCGGTTTCCGGATGCATATCAGCGGGCTTGGACGCAATATAGCCAGGCGAATGAGAGCGATTGTTTAAACCCGGACCCTAGTAAGGCGACATCGTATCCGGATACGCAGCTTTGGGCGATCTTGGAGATGGATAATGCTGGTTGTGAGTTGGAGAAGTTTCCGTGGTCGTCGACTTTTCAGGTTTACGATATCTTTTGGGGCGTTGCGCTGGCCCTTGCGAGAGCGGAGCAGTTTGCGGCGTTTGAGGTATGATTTTTATATGATTCACCTACTCAACCCTCCCCCCTACATGAAGGTGGGATGTATGGTAAAAAAGGTTATGGTCCCTAACAGTCGGTTACAGCATCGTGATCTTCACCTCGGCAATATTTGCATCAAGCCTACAAAAAAAGGTGAAAGATCAGAACCAATTGGCGGTGGTCCGACAGGGTTCGGTTTAAGTGGACTGGAAACAACCATAATAGATTATTCACTTTCGAGAGCCGAGTTGCAACCAATTGATACTCTGGATGAAGATGCTTCGCCGGAGACAGAGAGGGAAAATTCAGCAGTAGCAGAGATTGCTTGGTCAGATCTGGACAAGAAAAAAATATTTGGCGCTATTGGGCGGGATGAGAATGAAAAATTGCTGAGGGATACCTATCGATAGTGAGTTCCTATGTTTTTCTCCCTCCCCGTCCTCCCGCGGGACCTCCCAGAATTTTTGGGTAATTCCTAACTTGGTTCCTACAACTTAGTATGCGGTCCGAGGTGTATCACCAAAACAACCTACTCAGCCCCGTCCAACCGCCAACTAAACCCCGGCAATGGAAGAACTACAACCCTAGAACCAATCTGATATGGCTTTCATTCTTGCTACAGATGCTGTTAAAGAAACAGAAGCCCTCCGCATCCGGCGCATACCAGACGGAGGTACAACAAAAACTGCAGCGGCAGCGACGGCCACTTGCATCCCGCCCCGCAAACCATAATCTACATAGCAGAAGTAACATCCTCCATAATGCTAATGGTGACGATGATTGTTTTTTTCATGGAGATTCACCTTGCAAATCATCGAAGAAAAAGCTTCAGGACGGAATTGAAGGGGATGATGCGGGAAATGATGTTGGGAAGAATGTGGAGATGATTGCTCTGCAAGAGGAATTAGAGTTGCGTCTTCGAACGACGGCGGACATGTTGAGTGTGGAGAATGGGATTGAGGATTTGTATTGTGCGGGGGATCTTGTAGCGTTTGCTATTGGGTCTGGTTGGTTGGGGGAGGGGGATTTTTCGTGTTAGGCAGTATGCTTTTTGAGGGGTGGGTAGAGAAGGAGTTAGGAGTATTGCCACTTAGCACTTTTTTTGGTTCTTTTACTTGTTTTACCTTTCTGAAGCGTTTATGTTCCATTTATAGAATTGAGCATTTGGATTGTTGATTGCATTGTTTAGCGGTTTATTTATTTATTATCGGGTTGTTCTTGTTTTCGACATAGAAAGAGCATCTGATTTTTAATGACAACCTCTATCTTGAGATTTCATTGTTACTATCTATATTCGCAAAACTCAAGAAGAATACTTATCAAGATCATTGATATCCAGTGAGCAAGAAAGAGCACCAGAGTCATTTTCATTTGCAGTTGATGGAGTTCAACTGCATGCCTCAAGAGGATGATAACTGGGTAATCCAGAATCAGAATTATCAAAATGCACTGCGTTATTGGTGCATGCCAACCATTCAATTAATTTTATTGAGTAGTAGTATCTCTGGGAGCCTGGGGACCCAAAACTTCAATTCTAGGTACGGGGCTGATGTTGTTGTTATGTAGTAGTACTATTCTCGAGGATAATAAGAGTTTGGAAATCGACCAAAAACTAACCAATAGGGGAGTTTGAGGCCACGGCACATACATGTTGATGACAATACTTGAAGTATCCTCCGTCCTGGGACCCTAGATTACCTTCTCGAAGCCACGTGGGTAATTGGCGCGCAGAGCAGATAATTGTGGGTTTATTGGAGGTAGGTGGTTAACATCTCGATGTGTAGCTGGTGGATTTTTATCCCCTTTTCCTTCTTCTAATATTGATTTTAAACAGCGCGGCTCTGGTCAATCAATACTTTGGAGACACCGTGCCCACCAAGCTCAACAGCACGTTACTGGCAGCTTGCTCAGATGTTAAGGTCGCGGGGATGGGTGGAGAAAGAGGGGCATGTGAGGGAGCTAACGTATCCATATCGTTTGGGGTCAAGATCTAGTCAAATGGCGGGCCATGGTTGCATTGGTGGCCGATAGTATCTTAATGGTCTGGTGAGTTTAGATTTTCTTACGCAGCGAATAAACTAGTTGATAGGCTGCAGATATTTAACTCAAAGACTTGCCCAACAACCACCACGGTAAATTCATTCCTACAACAGCTAGCTGCGATGATGTGCTTGATGATGTCGCCCACCTAGCATGTATAAGGTTTCCCCAACCTCCCCCGCTTCCAAGGTTGTTTGTGCGGGCTGCCTTTTCTTTGGTTCGCTGATGCTTTCCAGGTGTAACTTTTTGTGCTTGATCCGGCGCGGTCATACAATCCATACCTTCATGAAGCATCATCCCTAAATCAGTGGCCCGCGCACTGAATATTGCGAGGACATTTTTTCTTCGTAAATGCCATTGTCTGTTGCGAATTAAATTGCTAGTAGTACTGTTACTTTGCAAACTCCGCACAACCCAATTACTTTGTGCAAGCTTTACATACATCAAACCTTCTCCGTATTCATGGTTGACTTTCCCCTGGCCAAGCCGGGGGAGCCTCGCGAGGGGACATCCCACGAAACTGTGACGGCTGCTGCAAAGAAGACTAAACGTTTTCAATGCATGCGCTGTGATACACGTTTCGCACGACTCGAGCATCTTCAGCGTCATGAGAGAATCCGTGAGCATTGTGTTTTTCTATAAAATGGACCGGATTGGCTTGGTTGGCTCGGTCAAGGGCCCCAGGTTGACTTGTGAGCATTGTATGTTCCTTTGTAGATACTCAGGAAAAGCCTTTCTGCTGTCAATTATGTGAGCGTCGGTTTACTCGAAGGTGAGCATGGAGCTTCTTTACATTGGTTCCCTTGGATTTGAAAAAAAAAAAAAAAAAAAAAAAAAAAAAAAAAATAGAGCCATAATAGGCCTGCTGACAATATAATCCAGTGATCTATTGATCCGGCATGAGCGTCTCTCACACAATAAAGGTGGGCCGCGGGGGAAACAGCAGCGGCCTCCCAAGCCACGTAAATCATCGTCTAAGAAACTAGTTTCTTCTGCTACCGCACCGTATCCGGCATCTCCTTTGTCTTTACACCCATTAACCATGGATGATGGGCGTAGAAGAAACTCTCTGGCCTCCGACTCGCACACGGATGTCCATGTGCGTTCGAGAGAGTGCGGCAACTACCCACTGGCTACGCTGACAATGGCTGCTGAACATGTAGCTTTCTATATGCCCGATAAAATAGCTCGTTCGCATGCCTATAATCCCCCAGAAACCCTAGGACATAACCAAAGGAAGCCAGTTGGGATATTGCCAGAGCCATCAGCGACGGTAGAGGGGCATGCAGCAAAAATGGGTTTGAAGCACTCCATAGACGAGCTAGCCATCTTCCTAGAAGATGGAGAACGCTCGTCTTACCAATTTCCATCATTTGTGAGTGTGGAGCAGCCGATACCGACCTTCTGGCCGGAATCAACTTGTCATACAGACGGCCCGGGTACAAATATTCGACCGCCGCCCACAGTCCTTTGCCAATCGACCTCAGACCAGGGAGACGAGGCTGGATTGTTATTCCGCCTTGGACCGCGACCCCCGACTATCCAACCTGAAGATCAGGGATATCGGACCGGATATATAATCCCATCAAGGAAATCTTTATCCGAAGTTTCACTTGATGACAGGCGGGATATTTTGTCCAGGCTAGCCGAGTTTTCCTCATTTGTCCCTGTAGGGTTTCAGCTCCCCTCTCGTCTCGCGCTGTCTCGATACATTGCTGCCTATATCAACGGCTTCCATGAACACCTTCCGTTTTTGCACATTTCCACGATGTCGATCAGCCGTTGCCCTGTGGAGCTCATTCTTGCCATGGCTGCTGTTGGAGCGCAGTACTGCTTTGAAGATGAAAAAGCCATTGAATTGTTTCATGCCAGCAAGAAAATTGCAATAGTGCGATTGAGGCGCAGAGATGTCAAACTCGCGGTAATACAAGAACATCACGCAATCTCACGATTGGTTTCTTCAGCCGAGGGTATGGACGGATCTGTAGCTCCACACCTGCGTCAGAGCCGGTTCATACACAAACGAATTAGCCTACCTCCCGAGTCACCATTGTCGCAACTGGGGACTCGAGACCAACAAGATCTGCTCCAGCCAACCCAAGCTCTGCTAATATTGATGGTATTAGCAACGTGGGCAAAACATAAGGAGCTACTTCGCGAAGCTTTCGCCTTGCAGAGCATGCTATCTACCCTTGTCCGTGATGATGGTCTCCGCAACCAGCCCGCGCCGCCTGATATCGCCTGGGAAGATTGGATAGAGGTTGAAACCATAAAACGGACCAAATTCATCATCTACTGTTTTTTCAACCTCCATTGCATAGTGTATAATATTCCTTCCCTAATCCTTAATTCTGAGCTTAATTTTTACCTGCCATGCAGCGCGGCCGAATTTGAAGCCCCAACCCGTCTCAAATGGTTGGAGAAGAAGGGCAAAGTGGGCCCTGAAGTGAACTTCCAAACAGCTTTCAATCGCCTGTTTTCGCATGGCGGTAACGAGATCACGGAATCCAACTCATCCTTGGGGAATTATATATTGATCCACGCGATAATCCAACATATTTTCTTTCTTCGTCAGTTTTCTTGTGGTGGATTCGATGGATATCGCAATGTCGCGCCAGAGGACATAGCGGCAACCGAGCAAGCACTACGTAATTGGCAGAGTGGCTGGAAGCGTAGTCTTCAATCCGCCGTTGATCCACAGGATCTGAACGGGCCGGTAGTATTCAACTCAACAGCACTTTTACGGCTTGCCTATATCAGGTTGAACATCGATATGGGCCCTGGAATGGCGCTTGACACTCGAGATCCGGTACAGATCGCCAAAGCATTCCGTGCAAGCCCGCGGATAAAACGTACTCCGAAACTCATTCGCACCGTCCTACATTCCGCTCAAGCGCTGAGTATTCCGGTGAAAACCGGTATCCGACTCGTTGCGCAGGCGCAAACTTGTATCTGGTCGATTCAACACTCGCTGTGTTCCTTGGAATGTGCCCTTTTGCTAAGCAAATGGCTGGAGGCGTTATCACATCCCAATCCAGACCCACCAGCTACGGCGGACGAGCAGCGGATCATGGCCCTTGTGAAGATGATGCTGGATGAAACAGAGTTTGCTATCTCACCGAATCTTCCTCCAGGCTCCCCCGCTGCGATCAAGCAGATGAATGCGGGTGTGCTGCGAGTGTGGGCGAAAATCTTCAAGGGCGTCCACACTTGGGCTATAGTTGATGTAATTGGGACCTCGTTGAATGTATATGCAGACATGATTGAGGGGGATTAATTCGGCGCTTTTGTTAGAGGCATTTAGAGAGCTGAGATGGCAGGGAGTTGTAGTTTCGCCTCGGAGAATGGTTAGGTTGCACTTGCTGGGATGAACTCCTGCTCCAACCTTATAGGAGCATGATTACTCCGACATTTCCTAGATCCATAGCGTGACGTGCATAGTGGTAAACATTCTCGAAACCATGGAGAATTTTTATTCATTTGGGTTAGATAATCTCAAGCAGAGTAGCGCATGTCATGAATGAAAACACCTTGATTTAGAACCATTTTCACTCCCTCCTGAATTTCAAAGAATTTATTTGTATTAGCTCGAAACTGACGACATCGAAAACTTTTTCTTCTGCTTAAAACCCTTGTAAGCCGGGTTGTGCGTCCGTGTAACCGTATAGAACTGACCGCACATCATTACCAACCTTCACGGTTCGTTGATGTGCTGAATGCATTGAGAAGAAGTAACTACGTGTCGTTCGCCCAGCAGTTAAGTCAGCTCAGAAGAGAGTTTTATCAATCTCGTACCCGACGGAATAAGCTCCTGTCCACGGAACTAGGCGTCATGCAGAAAGATTATTTGTATTTATTGTTGTTATGTGAGTCGATAATAATGCCCTTATTGCTAACCGTCATGTTTGTGGGTCATCTGTCAGGGAACTTTTTCTATTCTTGTTATTATTTATTATCAACGGATGAGAGGTGATGAACTGAATAAGGTTGGATCGGACCTGCTGAAGTACCTCCCGCTCGGCTTTCATAAGGTCTCTCCACTAGCCTGAACCCTCAGCAAACTTCCAAATCATTTCTTCACCTGAGAAGAAGGTATCTGGTCATCTGCCAGTGCCGTTCACTTCTTGCTGCCCCTGATTTGCTCCCGCAGTTAAAATGGCGTGGTAAAATTTAACCCTGTCGACAAATTCAAGGCAGAAGCCCGCGATTGGACTGCCTCTCACCACCCGTTTTTTGAGAGGGTGTGTGAGAGGATTGGGAAGGCGAAAAAAAGTTATGCACCCAGGAAAGCAATGCGCCTGAAAAGAGTATGATTGTGGTTTAGTTTAGGGTTGAGAGTTGAGTATTGTAGCTGATGACTCCTCTCTTTCACTCATAAAGGAGGTGGGCGAGAAGGGTGGGCGAGAAGGTTGGGATACGAGCATAGGATTGCCCCATGACAACCCTCTAAAGGACTTATTTCTTGGTTGGCGGCACATAAGAGGATGGTCTGGTGCATGAACCAACTTTCTGGAAGTAGTACAAAGTAGTACAAGCCGTGGCCTAGTGTCTCGTTCTTTGTGATGCAACTTCTACTTCCTTCACCGGAGATTCATAGCAAATGCTGATAACTTGTTGATATGATAAGATAAGCAGCCCATGTGACTTTCATACGTTGGCTGCCCTCTCCCGATTAAGCAACTCAACAACTCCAACTTCAACATCGCGACGCAATGTCTGGGATGGAAAGGATAGACGAGGGTAAATATATACGGATAATATCTATATTAAATCTTTATGGCCGGCCTCCGATGAAGCTCTTATAACCACTGTCCCATCGGCCACTCTGTTCCAGTTTACACCGCCCTCTGGCTAATGATGCTGGAAGATCGTCTCAGGAGCCTGCTTACCAGGCGACGGCAGCAGTCGTACGAGCAATTACGGGACGAAGCTGATATAGGCGAGATTGACGATGGAGTGTCGTGTAGTGATAGCGGGAGGGCCCACCAACTGGAGGACTATTTGGTCTCACCCTTCTCATGGCTGGAATATTCAGTATTCTTCTGGATGGGAGTGAATATGCTTTGGGCTTGGTAAGTTTATATTTTTCCATTTCTAGATGGGTTTGTTCTCTATAGCTCTATCTGCTTAGTCTTTTACGATGTGAAGCTTTACTATGTGAATATATATACATAATATGAAGAACTATAGCTAACTTATAAAACGCGCAGGAACATGTTTCTAGCTGCCGCTCCATATTTCCAGCTCCGATTCGCATCCAACCGCTGGATCATGGCGAACTTCCAGTCCTGTATCCTCTCCGTCTCCTGCATCACCAATCTATCCTCGGCTCTCATGCTGGCGAAAATGCAGAAAAATGCATCCTATCCCCGCCGTATCACTTTATCCCTTATTCTTAACATTACCGTTTTTACTCTGTTAGCGCTCTCTGCCATATTGTTCCGTGACGTCTCTATCCCTGTATATTTCGCTTTCCTACTCTTCATGGTGTTTGGTGCCAGTCTTGCAACCGGATACAACCAAAATGGGATGTTTGCTTATGCCTCCGGATTCGGGCGTGCCGAATACACACAAGCTATCATGGCAGGACAGGGCGTAGCAGGTGTTCTGCCCTGCGTTGTCCAGATTATTTCCGTCCTCACCGTACCGGAGCAGCGTGAAGGTGTTAGCGATCAATTGATTCAATACAAATCATCTAGATCTGCATTTGCATTCTTTATAACTGCGACTCTAGTATCGGCCGTCGCATTCGCCGCCTTTCTCTACCTTAACCGTCGGCAAAACAAATCCTCTTGTCTTCTTAAAAATCCGATATCCATCGCACCTGAGGATGAAGAAGGACTCGAATCTTCCGCTGCCACTGCCCAACCCAAAAGGCCAGTACCACTCTGGATACTCTTCCAAAAACTCCGCTGGATGGCGCTAGCCGTCTTTCTCTGCTTCGCCATCACAATGGCTTACCCAGTCTTCACCAACCAAATCCAAAGTGTCCGAAACACAAACCCCACTACGACGACAGGAGCCCAACACATTCCCCGCCTCTTCCAACCCTCCATTTTCATTCCAGTAGCTCTCCTATTCTGGAACTCCGGTGACCTCGTCGGCCGCCTTATCGTCCTCATCCCACGAATAAACCCCACACGCCGTCCCATCCTGCTCTTCCTCCTCTCCATGGCCCGCCTCGTATTTATTCCCCTCTACATGATCTGTAATATAAACGGGCGCGGCGCTTGGATAAACAGCGATGTCTTTTACCTGGTCATCGTGCAGTTTCTTTTCGGGGTGTCGAATGGGTATATTGGTGGGGCGTGTATGATGGGTACGGCTGAGTGGGTGGCTGCTGAAGAGAGGGAGGCTGCGGGAGGGTTTATGAGCTTTATGCTTGTGGCTGGGCTTACGTTGGGGAGTTTGCTGAGTTTTTCGGTCGCTAGTTAGGTTTAAATTTGACCGATCGGCCTGGTTCAATTTTTGTACTTGGGTATTATATTTATATGTTATGACTTCTAATGACTAGGGCTTTTACCCCTTTCCGGGCTTTTTTCTTCTTTTTTCCCTTTCCTGTTTGGATTACTTGGGATGTTCTTCGGTACATATTTTGTTTTTACCCTGTCCTGTTTGAGATCATGGGCCAGAGAATGGGGGGAAATAGCCTCTATTTTAGATGAGCAAGGCAAAATGGCTTTGTTTTGTAGCACAGGGATAAATGTTTGTCTTGTATCTTGAAAAAACATGACATCATTAATTGACACAGTAATTCCATCGATGGGCGGTAGCCTCAAAACATTGAACAGAGTCTGTCTATATATTAAATATTACATATCGTTATTACATATAAAAGCTTAGGATCGAGAAATGTCCATAATTATGTTTCACGGGGTGGTGAGAAGTGGAGGAGGGAAGGCTAAGTGTTCGTCAATGTTTTTGATGATATAAAGGTAGACCGGTTGATGGATTGATCGACTTTGACGGTAAGTCGAGGGAAGGGGGATTCAGAAGAGTGGGGAGCAGGGGTATGGAAGGGAAATCAAAACAGGGGGTAGCTCTGAGGGTTTACATATATGTACAAAACTGTTGTTGAATAGCGTATAGTTGTGAGGAGGTGAGGTTGTAGAAAAGATGGAAGCGGGCAAGAGCGGAATCCACATTGATTGACGAGAAAAACATAATAATAAAATAAAGAAATCCGGAAGTGGTTTGAAAAGGCGCACCGTTTACCGCGAGGGGTAACCGAACCGAAGGAAGAGGAAAATCAATTGAAGCTTCCCAAACAGAGAATGGGAAAAACAGCAGGAATCATGAATGCGCGGTCTCGAGAAAGGAGATGGAAGACATGATGGCTGCGAGCAGGGGGAGACGCAACGAGGAAGATTGGGGACGAAGTGAGGTGAGGCCAAGAAGTATTTGACGCTAGGAGATACACAAACAAACCATATCTTAATTTGCTGGTCGTCCGTTTCATTTTGATATCTGCTGCTTAGTTTCTTTGGCGCCAGCAGCAACAGCAGCTGCTTCTCCATCACGTCGTTCGGAAGAAACCTCCTCACCTTCCTTCCGCACCTTTCCCTCTTCCTCACTATCTATCTCCCGCCCCGCCTCCGCTTCCGCGTCATCGTCCTCCGCATAATCTTCGTCCCCTTCCTGCAGCATTTGTTGCAATTCTTCCTTCTCAGATGGCGGGCCCCGTGCTGCAGAGCTGTCATAATGTGATAATGGCCCAACACCGCCCTCCCCACCGCTCATCTGCCACTCCATAAGTTTCGTGAACGCACCATCCGGCCGCGAGCTTAATTCTTTGTACGAACCCTGCTCGGCGACCCGGCCATCTGAGCTGAGCACGATGATGGTATCGGAGCGCTTGATGGTAGAGAGGCGGTGGGCAATGCTGATGGTTGTGTTGTTGCCGCGTAGAAGTGCAGCGAGGGCGCTGTTGACGAGGGTTTCAGATTCGGCATCCAATGCGGACGTAGC
Source organism: Emergomyces pasteurianus Ep9510 (assembly GCA_001883825.1). Taxonomy (NCBI): domain Eukaryota; kingdom Fungi; phylum Ascomycota; class Eurotiomycetes; order Onygenales; family Ajellomycetaceae; genus Emergomyces; species Emergomyces pasteurianus. The sequence continues at coordinate 18,905 of LGRN01000380.1, forward strand.
TTCATCGAGGATGAGGATATCGGGGTTCTTGACAAGGGCGCGGGCAATGGCAATCCGTTGCTTTTGGCCGCCAGAAAGTTGGGCCCCGCGCGCCCCGACATGTGTGTCGAGACCGTCAGGCTAATGAAGGAAAACATATGTTAGTTACGTTGGTAAGGAAGAGGCAATGGTTGAATAAGTGGAAAGAAGAAAAGGATGATATAAAATTGAGGCGTACGAAATCACTGATGAATTGGCAGTTTGCCTTGCGTGCTGCTGCGATAATTTCCGCCCTTGTCGCGTTGGGTTTGCCGTAGGCTATGTTCTCAGCGATAGTTCCGGAGAAAAGTACAGGTTCTTGCGAGACGACACCGATCTTCCTTCTCAGAGACTTTGCATTCATTGTAGAAATATCCTTTCCGTCTATCAAGATTTGGCCTTTGGTAGGGTTATAGAAGCGAAGTAACATGGAGGCGATCGTCGATTTACCGCCTCCTGAGGGACCAACGATTGCAACGTTGCTACCCTGGGGAATTTCAAAATCGAGCTCTCTAAATATAGTTACCGCGGGTCTAGTCGGATAGCTGAAGTCTAGATTTTTGAAGCGGATCGGGCCGCGTGCAGATATGACTCTATCTCCCACGGTGGGGGAAACTGTGGGATTACGGTCCTGGAGCTCGAACAACCGGCTCGCAGCGCCAACACCTTTCATCAGTTCTGAGTAGAAACTTGAAAGGCCAAACATGCTTGAACCAGCGTATGCCGTATACATGAGGAATGAAGTTAGGTCCCCAATCGTAATAGAACCAGACTGGACCATTCCACCGCCAACGTAAAGTAAACTCAAGATAGTCATATTGCCCATCAAACCAGTCTGTAAAAAAAAAAAACGCCTGTGAGTATGGATCATTTATAAAACAGGGACAAGGAAAGAAATACTCACTGTGCTAAAGAACGTTGCGCTGACAAACGACTCTTTTTTCCCAAGCTCAAAAATTCTTCTGACTTGCTTGTTATATCGATTGACCTCCAAAATCTCTCCTGCAAAAGCCTGGCTGGTTCTCACATTTCCCAACCGCTCCTCCGCAATTTTCGTCAGGCTACCCAGGTTTTTCTGAATCTTGCGACTCAGATTTCTGATCGCTCTGCCGTAAAAGAATGCGCCAAGCGCCACTGGCGGCAATAACACCAGGAGCACACTCGAAAGCTTGAGACTGACGAACGCCATCAGACCAAAGCCAGCAGCACCGCTAACAAAAGCCCTCAGCCCATCTGAAAGGTTCTGAGTAATACTCTTGCCAACGATTATTGTATCGGAACTCAACCGAGAGATCAAGTCACCGACCCGATTGGCGTCGAAAAACTCAGCGTCCTGGATGAACGTTCGTCGGAAGAGTTTCGACCTTAGTCTCGCAACGATACGTTCGCCCACGATCCGTAGAATGATAATCCGGCCATAGTTTGCCACTGCTCCCAGGGCGAGAACACCGCCCAAGACACCGTAAAAGACAGGAAGGGTGAGGCCGAACAATTGATTTCCACCCTCCGGGCTACTGTGTGTCGCAATATCAAGAATCTTGCCGATGGAGAACGGTATGGACATGGTGATGGATGACGAGATGAGCAGGCATAAGAACGCTACAGACAGGATTTTGGCCTCTGGACGAGCAATCTTCAACAACCGCCACACCTCGCCAAAACCGGCCTTTTTCCCGCTTGCATCCTTTGCTAGCCTTGCGCTGAGGTTTATTTTCGCCGCCTGTGAAGCCTTCTCTGTGCGCTCAAACCCCCTGTGTATTTCTTCCAACGCAGCCTCCTCCTTTTCCGTCGGCTCTGTTCTTGGATTCTGCGGCTTGTTCGGGGACCCAGGATCGGTTACACTGTGTCGCCCTATTGTCGCGGAAAGGAATCGAAGTTGCTGGGGGCATCCAGGTCTCGTAATAGAAGAGCGGGGGGCATGGTTAGCAATTACGAATGTCTTTCGAATATCAGGCTGCCTGAGGGCACTGCTGCGAAAGGGTCCGTTGGCGATGCTCGACGAGTGGCGTATTAAGCCCTTGTTTGTATCAAGCGATGCTCTCTGGACGTAGAAGGCGACTTCGTTTAAAGGAGACAATCCCGATTGAGCAATGCGACGTGAAGATGCTCGTGGAATAACCGCTGCAAGCTGCCCGGAGCTGAGCATTTCGAAAGGCGCTCGGCGCTCCCCTCTTTCGCTCACTCGCTCGTTGTCACTCAACCCGCCAGCACGACTCAGAACCTATCGGGGGATAGAAACGCAAGGCTGTCCCATGTTAAACAAAAGAAGGAGTCAATGCCCAACCTTTGGTGTATGTATAATAAATAGTATATTGAAATGGATGTTGTTTCTGCTCGTCGTTAGGTGCTTAACCCAAGGGCTGTTTCTTCGGGTGGGTTGCGGCTTCTCGGAGAAAAGAGTGGAATCACGGGGAAGATTTTCCCGCAGCGAAACAAATATTTAATACATGCCACGCCACTTTCCAAGCTTATATTATATACTTTCAACAACAAAATTCACAAACAACTTTGAATAAGGTTAAAGACATGAATATACAGCAGATAATTTGATATTTATCCTCTTCCTCACCTTTAATTTTATTTGCCCTGTTCTTTTAGCTTCGCTCACCCCACATATCTACATCAAAACAACCACCGTTTGACCCCTCTATACTACATATCCCACATTAAACATCTAGCTTCTGTTGGGCAACATGGTTCTCGACTACAGTAAATGGGATGCCCTTGAGCTCTCAGATGACTCGGACATCGAAGTGCATCCCAACGTGGACAAACGATCCTTCATCCGAGCAAAGCAGAACCAGATCCACCAGCAGCGCATACAGCGCCATCAGGAAATCGAATCTCTGAAATACTCCCGCATCATAAACGATGGATTGTTGAAACGCATTGATGCTCTTATAACCTCACTCAAAAGCCATGAAGACAGCTCCAGGAACCCTGATGAGCTTATTTTCCAGGCCCTGATCGAGTCTGCTGGTGACCCGAACGAAGATAACCCTCCACCGGCTCCTGAAGGCGTATTTACACACGAAAAGGAGCAGCCCAAGTATTCACAAATGATGGGGTCATTGGTGGACCAGGTGAAGAAAGAGTTAGATGAGTCAGATGAGTCCAAACCGGAAAATAGGTTCCAACAATACATCAAGGGCGTGGAAGGGCATAAGAATAAAGTCTTGGACCTGCAGCAGCAGCTATTGGAGAAGCTAGCTGCCCTGGAAAAGGAGGAGTCCAGAAAAATTACTAGCGAGAGTATACATACCGGCTTCGACAGCTCGTTCGTTAACAGGTCAAAGCCGAAGCCAGTAGATGATGAGAAAAACAAATCTGAGGCGGGTTCGGTGGAACTGCTGAATCCAGATGCAGTCAAGAGCAAAAACGAGGGCGGCGCAGTTTCATCTGGAGCTGAAGCTGATGTTGAAGATGAGGAAGATGAAGAAAACATGAAGGTGACTCCGCTAGCTAAGAAATTTGCCAAAATTAAAATCGGCGACTACAGAGGCTGCCTGCAATTCCTCGGCGACCATCCAGAAATCGTGACGGAGCGAAAGACAGACGAACTACTCCTGGAAGCGTTCGATGCCCAGCTTTCTGGGAACGAAGAGTACGCTCGCCAATGCGTACATCAAGGTTTACTGCTCCAATACTGCCGTTCTCTTGGCCGTGATGGCGTAAGTCTCTTCTTTAAACGGTACGTACGCTGGAACATGCTGTGCACCCCCACATTTCCGTTCCCCCCCCCCCGCCCCCCCCCCTTGAACAAACCAACATATGACTAACCCGCCCTCTCCTAACAACAGCATAACCACAAAAGACCACCAAGCCTCCACCCTTTTCCGCAACGACGTAAACGAAACATATGCCAAGATAAGAATCCGCGCTGCGGAACTAGCAAAGAACTCAGCTGGCGAATCCGCAGGTGTCGAGCAAATCCAACTCCATGCCGTCGACCCGAATACCAAACTCAACATTAAGATCCCTTCGCCGGACAGCACAGACCCAGAGTCCGCTGCGGCAATGGAGATTTTCAATGCTTTCCCACCAGACCTGCAGCAGGCTCTAAAGTCTGAGAGTCTGGATGAAGTTAATAAGGTTCTTGGAAAGATGAGTGTGGAGGAGGCAGAGGATATTGTGGAGAAATTAGGGGCTAGTGGGATTTTGACGATGGAGGAAGGGATTGTGGATGCGACGACTGAGGAGGGGAGAAAGTGGTTGAGTGAGATGGAGGAGCAGAGGGGGGAAAGGGGGGAAGCCGTGGAAAGGCGGGGAGAGGAGAAGGGGGAGGACAAGGAGGGGAATCATCAAGAAAAACAGGAGGTTGTAGGTGATCCTGAGTGAACAAGAATGCTTTCTTCAAATATCAAAGGAGGGTTGGCTGTTTAGTTTTGGAGAGAATTTTTTTTCTTCTTGTTTACTGGTGAGGGTGATGTTGTGGCAGGGGCGATAATTACTGCAATTTACCACAGAAAGTTATATTCATGACAGTGAATTGAAGAAGATGCAGCACAAGATGAAAATGGCGGTCTTCCCCATAAAAACATCTTTAAGAAAGAAAGTGCAGAAAATCAAAATCAGGCAAACATGAATATGTGGATAATATGCATATCCTCATTTTATTGAGAACTCTGGTCGATTTTTCAAACTTAATTTCACATATTGGGAACGTATATGGGATTGTACTGTACAAATGGTACAGCTTTTATACCTATGTGAATCAAAGATGAACAGGAAAATTGAACTCGAAAATAAAACAAAAGACAGCAAAGAAATAGACAGCGAGTTCATCATATAACACGTTCACGTAGCATTTCTCATAACAGCAAGAAGCAAGAAAAATTTTTGATAAAATGATACAGAGAGAGCTTGCATGCGTGAGGTTTATAAAGAAACAAGGAGCAAACCAGAGAGAGTTATAGTACACAGGCATTTTTGCAATGCATTCAGATAATAGTAATTGTAATAACAATATATAAAAATACAATTGAAAGCAAGATGAGAAAGAGAGAGATAAAGTACTCCAATATAAAGCATTGAATGAAAGAAACCAAGGCTCACATATGGCAGAAATTCGAAATGAAAATGGCATGTATATGAAATGAAGAAGATAAAAAATAAGAGTAAATAATGAACACGTATTTGTTGCCAGAACCTGCAACTGTGAGAACACTAGGAGAGAGGTGTAGATGAAAGCACTCAAAAAAAGGAGGGGAAACAAAAAAGTAAGGAAATGAAATGTCACTCCTTTTCTTATGCATCCAACTGAAAGAAATGAAAAGAAAATAATACATGAAGTTTCGCTCTCTTCTCTTCTCTTAGAGCTCATGTCATCATACTTGTTAGAGCAAATTATAAAGGTTGTGTGAAGGCTGTGGTGGAGAGGGGGTGTGGAATGCTGGTTCAGTGCGCCCCTTTGGTCCCCATGCAAATCAATTTGAAATTGATACATCTCTTCAAGTAAGCCAAATAGATATTATGTGCGGCGCCGTATTTTCCTTCGCTTCGTTGCTGTCGTCACTCCCAAAATAAAACGCCATGAGGGTGCTATACCCATGAATAGTATGCGGTCGCTACATAGGTACCATGGCATAAGTACTTATGTAAATCCAACCAAAAAAAAAAAAAAAAGGGCAACGAAACGAAAAATAAAGGAGACCGTCGTCATCTCCTTTCACAAGCCAGTACGCGTACTGGACTTTGGGCTGCCCAGAGTTCATCATCGGTCAAAGCACGCAGCTTTTGGCCGGCATAGGCTGCGCTGCGCCCAGTGCATTTGGGCTTGGGAAATGGGCATCAAAAAATATATTGTTCCCCAATTCAAATGTCGTGCGAGATGCGGGGGGTTGCATAGTACCCCTTCTTTAGCTCAAGAAGCAGCTCAGTTAGAGATTCCCTTTTCTCCACATTTTCTCTCTGCAGTGGGGAACAGCGCGCACGAATCGTTCCGTTTGGATATTTCGGGTGCTGGTGGGAGCATGAAACGACTTTGCGAAAATAAAATAATAATAAAAAAAGTAAAAAAATATTAAAATCCCCCATCGTTATTTGTCAGCCATATAGCTTATGAACTGCTCAATCGTTTTGCACAGTTTCGGCTTATCATTCCATGGCACAAATTTGCCCTCAAGCTTACACGCAGTCATTCGCAATTCGCCCCATAGCCTGCGCTCAATATCAAAACCGACTTTCTCAATCATTTCGTGTGCAGGTCCCCACATTCGCTGGGGCTTGCCTTCAGCGTTCCACGCAAGCCCCTTTGCTCCAAACACGCTGAAGGGGTCGAGCTTGGGCAGGTTGGCATGGCAGGTCATGAAGGATTCTGGTGGGGCGCTGGGTTTACCGCCCCAGCCGTAGACTTCGCCCTTGGGCAGGTGCGAGTCCCAGATCGGGTTTGTCTGTAGGATCACACCGCCCTCCCACTCGCCGTTGGGTTTGCGATAACCGAAGACTGCGGGCCCGGTGGAGACAGCGTAGAAGGGGAGATGCAGATTCATCGCGGGGGCGATGAATGTTTCTTTGTCTCCTTCACCTGGATGGCCTTGAGATAGTAATGGGTAGTAGTGTGAGGGGCCGTATACGTTGTAGTAGGTTGATAGTAAAAGCATCTGGGCGTGAGACTTCTTAGATACCAGCAGTTGGCCTGACTCTGTTGATGCGTGGCTAAATCCTGTCGGGATTTGTTGGGAAGAAACGTGGAAAAACGAAGGATGGTAAGTCACCTGCCAAAAGTCCGGCCAGGTAACCAAGCCCGTTGAAAGGAATGGTTCTGATTCGAATAAAACAACGGGGTCATGCATGGGGAATGCATCGGCGTCAAGGAATAGGACCTGCTCGAAGGACGAAAAGAGAAGGGAGAAGATCTTGAACTGGTATTTTTTCAGACCCTCGTCCAGTGGTGAGTAGTCTAGAATATCTGCCAGGATCACGCATTTCGCATTCAGGGAGGGCAGCAGCACGCCGCAAACGTATTCATCGTATTCAGTTTTATCCGCCACGAAGATTTCAACAGGAAGATTCGAGCCTGTTTTACGCAACATGTATAACGAGGTGATCAGGACTGGGAGGTACTGTCCACCCGCGGTCGAGACAACACCCCTTGTGCCCGGGGTGTAACGTAGCTGTGGAGCAGTCGGGCTTGAAAGCAAGCTGGTAAACCGTGAGTGCGCCTTCTTCAGTATCTCCCTATCTTCTGGTTCCACGATGATATGCTCTGGTAGCGTGACCCGATCGACCTCGTCGGGCTTGAATCCAATTGCGGTAGGGTGGTCTTCTATACGCTTCGGCGACTTGCAGCGTGGTTCAGCAGCTCTGAGGATCTCATGGAACGCCAACCAGAACCTTCCGCGATCCGCGGTGGTCGGGGTGTCGCTTTGCCCTGATGCGGGGGGATAGCGGTGATATGCTGGCGGGGGGGAGGAGGAGGAGGAGAAGGAGGAGGGTGTTCTACGCAGGGTGAGGTACAGGAAGAGAGCGATGAGAAGGAGAGGGAAGCTGCGTCGATACCGGGCACCTTGAGGCATGGTTGCTTATAGTATATATGGCTCCTCCGTCTGCTGAAGAGGGACGGGATGATGACAGGGCAAGCAAGCAAGATACCCGCGGCATCAAAGAGAGGGAAAATATTAAAGCAAAATAATATACAATAAAATAAAATAAAATAAAATAAAGGGGGAGAAATTGATAAGCGTGAAACTAGCGACGAGATAGCGGGAGCCCAGCCGCAGAGCCAACAATGTTTCTCGCCTTGGTGCCAGGCGGTGGATGGCCTAAATAATATTAATCCCATCTATCATACGGAGGTGCATTGCAAAAGTTCGTGCCAGCCGCTAAAAACACTAAAAACGCCACCGGCTATTAATGGAATTATGCACTAATTTTATATACTATTATCCTATCCACGGCCTTCTTTATATTCATTCCCACCTTCCAGTTCAATAATCTTTTCAATATGAGTAGGAATACGCTCTATCCATGCCTGTATAGCATTCTGTGAGAGATCTCGCCAGCACTGCTCCCATGCTTTAATAGCTTCTGCTCTGCTCTTCG
>LGRN01000381.1:0-26922 GCA_001883825.1 Emergomyces pasteurianus Ep9510
TTTTTTTTTTTTTTTTTTTTTTTTTTTTTTTTTTTTTGAAAAATTCAAACGTTCTTTTAAATGAAACCCAATTTGGGAGCTGCGGAAACAATGGCAGATACTACTGAGCTCCAGGATCCCGAAATCAAGCAGAAATCAACACCCAGCCGCCGCTGGGCGAATTCGCCAAACTGGCGGGTAAAGCGAGAGGGATCTCCAGGCACAGACAACGCCAATGATGGGCCAGAAAAAAGAGAGCTTAAGTACAATCGCAGCCCGATGCAGAGGGGAAACCAGCCCCAAAATCGGAGCTGGAATAATGAAGGATCAAAACCGTCCACGCCCGGAAAGTCATCTCATAGCAGAGACGACCCCGATTCCCCCGCCATGAAATCCTTTTCTGAAGGGAGGAGGTTATATGTTGGCAATATGCCCTACATGGCGAAGAAGAAAGATGTGGAAGCGCTTTTTACTGAAGGCGAGACGGTCTATAATGTGTAAGTTAGTCCTTTTCAGCGGCCCTTCGCAAGGCATCCTGGTTTCGAACAGCCAACCCCTTTTTGGCAGCTAGCATCTGTGGGCAATGTTCAATTAGAGCTAACCCACTTTCCATAGCGAGCGCATCGACATATCCATCGATCCCTTCACCGGACGGAACCCTTCGTACTGCTTCGTCGAGCTGGAGTCAAAGCAACAAGCGGACCTGGCAATGGTTGAATTGAATGGGAAAGATATGCTGGGCCGTCCTGTGAAAATTAAGCCTGGCATCCCGAAATCGTCCAAGGAGCCCTTTGGAAGAAGAGACGTGGCCACGACTCCAGACAAGCAGCCGCCTAGATTTGTTTTTGAGCGGTGGGAGAGATCAGATGCATCGAGCCATTGGTACGATTATAGCGCCCAGGGCCGCCGTTTGTTTGTTGGCGGGCTACCCCGAATGCCAGACCAACCTACAGCAGATTATGAGATCCGGAAACTATTTTATGGCTTTAACATGTACACTTCCACCCCACCCCAACCTCTCCCCTCAATTTTTTTTTCTCCCGACTGAACCAAATATCTGATATTTAAAAAAAACTCCAACAGTGAGGCCATCAGCAAAGTCATTTCCCCACATCCATCGAAGCGTTCACAACCCGGAAACCACTACTACCTCTTCGTCGACCTCGCCTCATCAGAGGAAGCTGATCGCGCCATCGAAGCCCTCAGCGGTGTCAGCGCCGTCTGGGGCAGCCGTGTACATATCAACAAGGCCCGCGGGAACTCGCACAAACCAGCCGAGCGGGACCTGTGGGAAGGGAAACGCAAAGGAGGACAGGATGCAAATGGCGAAGGTCATGACGATGACGGCAATGGCGATAGCAATGGCAAGTCGCCTTCTACCAGCGGTGCAGAATCTGGTCCTCCACCCCGGTCTCGATGGGGGCCTCCGGCTGGCTTTGAGGATGAAGCAACTGCGCCCGAGACTCACTTTGGGCGTGCGGAGTCACCGCCATAGCATTGGCCATAGCAATAGCGGACCAAACCAGAGAGATACACCCTGTATCTTTTAAGGATATTTTCCCTGATACTTCCTTTAAAACAAGCCGCCCATATGAGCTGGCTTCCCAATCCCCCCTTCCCCCTATCTGTTTTTGCAACTAGCGATGCTTTTTTTTTTTTTATTCCGATCTTGGATTTTATAAAATATATTTATGCCGATTGAATACTCTGGGCCACTTCCAATGGCCATGTGGTCATTGCAAAATTTTTATTGGATTGACGAGCATGATATGCTTTGTTGCTACCTTCGCGTCCTTTCGTTCCTGTATAAAACAATTTACCACATAGACTATTTTTCCCCTAGGCCTTCCTTGTCTTGGACGTTGATTGATACCAAATTGTACCAGTGACCGGAAAGTTTAGATTGGGATTATTGACTTAATTTTTTTTTTTCATTTGCTCCTTTTTCAAACTCCATTACCCTTTCCCTTTCCTTTCATGATGTTCATATTTCAACCCTATTCAGCTGCTCTCTTTCATTTCGCGAATACTAACTCTTCCCTACCTACTGGTTAGTTTATGCGTATCAGTTTGCCAGAAGGAAAACCTACGGTTGACAGAACCAAGCGCAGTGACTGAGAAAGTTACACTTGTTAACAGCGCCTTTCATTTCTCACGAATGCCCACACCGAGAAACGTGTTAACGTGTTAACTACATACATTATCTACCGCCAAATAGCCAGCTCCCACTTCCTCAAAACCTCGTGGCGTCATAGTTGCTCCTTGCACCCCGAAACTCGGGTTTGGGACCGTCCCAAAAAGTAACTGCCAAACTGAGCTACTGCTCCTTTAAGCGACCCTACAGCATGAAGGTACTAGATGTACGCACAATACATACAAGGAAATATAGTATGAGATAGAAACCAAGTCGACCATACTGCACCCCGTGAAGAGCTACTTGTGGTTTGGTGCGAAATTGTTCAACCTACCCTGACACCAACACTAATATTTTTTTTTTACCAAACTTAGCGCATGGGTGATCAAGGAGATTGGGTTGCATGATATTAAAAAGCACTTGAACGGACAAAACAAAAGTTATGCTATATATACTATGATTAGGTGGGGACTGGGGAACTGGGAAGCTAGGGGATATGACATGGCCAATGCTATTCTCTAGCCAGTTGCACCACGGCGGACAGCGGACTTGATCTTAGATGGGATAACTCGAGGGGAACACACTTCTCCTATTATCGATCTGATAATGTTGAATATAGGGAAGGAGCTTATCATCCCCTTGTCGGAATATCAAAGTCAAAGCTCTGCTCTTATCAAAGAACTACTCGAACAGGAGTCGTTGCTGCCCCCGAAACATTACTTTTGCACAACAGAGTATTTACCAAGAGAATCTGTTAAATACTTTCATTTCATCTGCAGTTCAGGCTTCAAGCTGTGAATGAAACTTTACACATGCGAAAATTTGTCGCATAGAACAACAGGGCTTCAGTGGCGCTTGATACTGTGCCTTCTGAGGAGATTCTATGCATATACCAATGTAAAATTTGAAGTTTGGCGGCCAATTCAAGCAATGAACGATGGGTCAAGGGGTCATTATATCGCCCTTAGCTGCAGCCCGTCACAGAAATTGATACAGTCATTGTAGTTCTTTTCACTTATTGTCTTTTTAATAAGTTAACAGATCTAAAAGCTGTCTCTATTTCACTTATACCCCAGAATAATTACTAGCAATATCTGTTCTCTTTGCGCGGCTCCTCTGACCACCTTCAAAGACAACGCCAGGTTTCCCCGAAAGTCTTTCCATGGAAAGAGAAGACAGATGATAACAATTTTAGATATTGTGAGAGTACAGCTGATGATAGATCAGGCTTATAACACCCCAATGAACTCCAGAGGTCGCCGCGAACACTAAATAAAGAAAGGAAGCACTTCGAGAACAACTGAACAAATACAAGCATAGGGGTCTCTGATACAAGCGTTGGCCAGTTTGTGAGAATTAAATAAATGTCAAGTTATCTCAAATCAGCCTCAGTGAAGTTGTCCCCTGCCCCCGCCCCCGCCCCTCCCCCCTTCCCACCCGCCAAATTCTATTATTGAATCAGAGTTTACTCTGAGCCTTCAGCGCATTGCTTCCGCCCTTGAACCAAGCCAACATCTCCTTCCCCATCCAAACTTCTCTCGACTTCGCAAGCCCCCGCTCAACATCAACCATCATATCCTTCTGCAGCAAAAGACCTTGCCCATTGGCCTGCATGCCAATATTTATCAAATGCGCAACCGCCAAAGCAACGGTCTCAGGTTTATTGATGGCAAGACCGCGCTCCATCATGGAAGCCGCCCATTCGGCCGGATCCGAGGAAGTGCGGGTTTTGCGTCCCGAGCTCGTGATAATCGGCGTTAGAGTGATGGCAGGGGCGACGACGGAAAGGGCAATGTTGAGTTTTGCGACGTCGTTTTTCAGGGAACGTAGTAGGCCGACAATTCCTGTAAGAGGGATTAGTAAAAAGGGCTTATATAGCTATCACCAGCCCGCCAGAAGCAAATGCACCAGAGACATCGAGAGAGAGAGAGAAAAAAAAAAAAAAAATTTCCCACAAGGTGAATGTATATAATAGAAAATCAAAAGCATACCATGTTTCGCCGCACTGTAAGCCGGTGCACCCCCATCTGCCAAATATCCTGCCAAACTCGCCGTCATGATAATACTCCCCACCCCGCCCTTTTTCCCATCCATGCCCACGACCTTCTTCCTCATCCAGTAAATCGCTAGCTTCAGCGTATCCGCCGCCGCCCTTAAATCAATATCCACAACTCTCCGATCAGGCTCTTTTAACATCCGAAACCTCTCCAACCCACCCTTCTTCCCTTCCATTTCATCGTTGAAGAATTGGTCCCCGTACTCAGCTATACCCGCGTTGACGAAGACGGCATCTATGCGGCCAAAGCGGGAGATAGCGGCGGCAAAGCCGGCGCGCTGTTCGGGCCAGGAGGCTATGTTGCATTTATGGAAGTGGGTGCGGTGAGCATTTTCAGGGGAGGTTATGAGGAGTTTGGAGGTGGATGATGGAGACTGAAGGTCTAGGATTACGACGTTGTTGGTTGGGGAAAGAGAGAGCAGGAGTTCGGCGGTTGCAAGGCCAATTCCCGATGAGCCCCCTGTGATGAGGGTTGTTTTGTTGGTGAGAGATGCTAGGGAAGATCTGGGGATAGTGAACGGTTCCATGGTTGTATGTAGTTTGTACTCAATTGAGTACCGTTTTTTCTATCCAAAGTTCAATTCTTTCGAGAATGGTAGCAGTATTGTACTGGGTAAAGTTGCTTCATGGCAAATAATATTGGTAGTATTATTTGATAACGTTGCGGGAGGATGGCAGGCTATTTTAGCATTTTGAAGCCTTCTCTATTTTTGCCCTTTTCCAGCGACAATTCCAAGTATTGGCTCGGCTATATTAACAATGAGCATCCAAATAGCCTCGGAGTGGAGCGGGAATGTCCAATCCTGTTCCTGGACCCCGGTCCGCTGTTCCAAACGGATCAACCTTGGAAGTTTTTGCGGGGGAAAAGTTCTTCGGGATAAATAAGAGCCGGACGCAGGCCGACGAAACTTAATTCTCAAACAAGAACCGGGATATCGAGCTTCATTTCAGTATTTGCCGGAAACGCGAATGTACTCCGTATTATTCAACCAACTCGGGGGAGCAGCCATTGCACAAATGTTATTGGAGCTGCTATTGTATATTTGGCCATTTAAATTATTGTCTACTTGCTGTTTTTCTATCAGCTGAGCTAATCTCACTACTCCGTACCAAGCTCGCCCATGCAGAGTAATCAAATTTCGTATCCCGAATTTGCAACCCGAATAACAATTTTAAGAGCTCACTTGAAAGTGAGCTATACACCTTGTTGATTTACTGAACGTAAGCCTGGAATAGCAGGATAAGGAAATGCATATATCAAGTTACGAAAAAGGGCTGCACAAAACAAAAATAAGAAGGCTCAGACAGACACATCCTCGCAAAAGAAGAGTAACGAATCCGGTCAAAGAATAATCAGTCACAGCGGAAATACCGCCACCGAAAATTAAAAAAGCTTAACTTAACCCGAAAAGAAAGAAAAAACACTTAAAAGAAGAACCAGGGGAAAGAAAATGAACAATGCTTATCGACGAAAGCCCCCCAAACCAAAAACCAGCAGGAAAGAAAAAGTATGCGTCTGAACAGGTATAAAATTATATTGAAAAAGTAAGACCCCCCATAGTCATTTCTCGAACAAACTGTTCACCAATTTGTTGTTTCATCAACCACCATTAGGCACCGCCCCGCTCACTGATCGTTTTGCCAAGAAGCTTCTTCTCGGCTTCCTCTCTGGACTGTCCAGGTCGTCCTGTTGGTCACCAGCAGCCGAGTAAGAGGTACCAGGACGCAGCGAAGAAGTCTCAGCGGAGGCAAATGACGATTTCAGAGTGACTGTCCCACTGCCAACTTTGATCGTGTGTTCTTTGCCAACACTAGACCCTTGATCATCGACAAAGAACAGTGCCTCGCCCAAAATATCATCTGACCCGAACGTAGCATGGTCCTTAACCTGTAGTTGGAATTGCGCGTCTGCGGCAACACTAGAAACCTTAAAAGTTTCATGGGAAGGATCAAACTGAACGGTGGGTATGGTAGTAGGAGTTGATGATCCAGAGTGGTGAGCTGATTTTATGGCCTTGGTCTTGTGCACTTCTTTCGCACCCTTAGAAGTCATCTGTTTGACGGTTACACGCACATTGGTTCCGGAAGGATACCCTGCAGCGGAAATAATGGTGAAGTTTGCTGTCCCAGTATCTCCTTTAGCACCACCACTTCGACCAATTTTATCACCCAATTGGGAGGCAATGCTGCGAGAGCGGCTGTGCGGTGTCTGTGGGGTGCTTGGCGCTGGGGTTAATGGAGGTGCGGCACCGTCAACAAGGACCGATGCTCTCTGTGGTGTGCCGCTAGGTGTGATTTCCATGGTCGGAACTGCAAGGTTCTCACCGCCTGTAGGTTCTGGAGCAGTAACGGACTTGTTGTCGTCATCGTCTTTGCTCCCACCACGACGTAGAAGACTATGTTTAATGAACGATGCACCTTTAATGACACCACCACCAACGATCCCTACCCCTTTGACGGGTGCGCCGACAATTTTTCCTGGAGTAGCAAATGTGCCGGAAAAGGTGGAGGAACCTTGCCGAGATCGCATCACATAGACTGGCTTAAAGAGCAGCTTGAGACGCACTGCACCAGATTTCCCATCAAGAGGATATGAAATTTCCGTAGCATGGAACGGTTCCAAGTGCTCCAGGTCAATGTTCGTTCCACCTAAGTGGTCTGCCTTGTCACCGAAATCCCAGTCGTACACCTCAAGTCTCATATCCGCACCAATCCTAGACTTGACAGAGCATTCAAAGAACTCATTCCAAGCAGGATGCAAAGTCTTCTTCTGTACCTTGGTTTTGAAGACTTCTTTGCCATTCAGCTTAAATTTGCAGTATGGGTCGCTAAATCCATTACGGTCAGCAGAAGGCAAATCGGCAGCGTCCAAAATGTCCACACGAAGTGTTCCCATATTGTTGATGCTTTCCCGAGGGTCCAGTTTCATTTTCACCGGGATGTATTTTAGGCTCACAGTTACTTTACTCGTTGAACCGTCGTGGGATCTCAGTGTTAGCTCCGTAGGTTTGTACTAACATCAAAAGTCAGAATATCCCAATGGTTTCAATTAAATTCACACGAAGCGGGATACGCACCAGACATTGCTGAAGAGTGGGCAGAGTCGGGCCAGTGAGTTTGGCTAAAGCATGGTCCCCATCTTCGTCTCCTTTGGTGTCCGTCTTTTCAACGAGGCGGAGTGTGATTTTCGATACTTCAAGTTCACGGACAAATGCATCGCCAACTAATACCACAGTTAGAATCCAATCATGAGATAGGATGTGGAAATAAACTAACCATCGCCAAACACAGCTTCTTTAGATTTTGTTCGAGGTGAAGTATACGACGGAAATACATGATCATCCATCAAAACCTCCAGTTGAACATCGGAGTGCGCCAGGTGGCCATCGATGAGTTTGAAAACGATCAAACCAGACTCTGTGTGCTCCTGTTAACATAAAATATTCTTTCGAAATGAATAAAGTTTGGGATTTGGTCATTAATCACATACCGTATTGTGAAAGATCTTGAGGTGTGAGGCGAATTTTGGGCAGAGCAGGTGACTTTGGTGGTTCTTGAGAGCCATTGAGGTCAATGCTTGAGGCACCATTTGTGGGGGTATCTGTGCTCGGTTGGGTGCCATTGGTGCCATTGGTGCCGTTTTCAAGGCTTGGGTGTCCGCTCTCGATGCTCTTTCTTGGTCCATCCATGGACATCTCACTGGCCATAGCTTCGCGGGTGGCCGCCTCCTCCTCTTCTTCATCGGGGTCGGCGACGTTAAGAGTAGGGTAGAAAGCAACAGTATAATTAAGAGTTCCCTTGACATGGCCGCGATTGCCAAGTCGGAGACCAGTGGACATTTGTTGCTTCTCATCGTCAACTTCGTATTCGCCATCCTCACCTTCATGGATGTAGTCCGCGGCTGAAAGTTCAATCATGCCGAGAGATCTGTCTTTTCCAAGGTTTTCCTCATCCATAACCTCGAGCGTCAGTTTCTCACGTGGGGAGTGCATTGGGATGTACAAAACCTCATCCCACTCAGGGTCAAGGTTATTTGCGAAGGTCACGGTACGACCTTTCTCCAGCCCAGAGAGGAGTACTCGAGTATACGGATCTGACTTGCCCATCGTCTCCACGTTCCTTAGACCTTTGGCGCTTTGGATATGTAAACGCATAACGCCAATGGGAGGAACATAGCCTCCGCTACCAACTATTCCTCTAAGGGCAACAGGTTTCCATTCAACTTTAAGCTTAACACGGCCAGTTTTCGCGCCAGCGAGGTTGAACCATTCTTTGCCTTTCTCCATCGATTTCAACATGTCGTTAAGCTTCATCTGGTATCTCCCGATAATAGGATCAGTACTAAGATCTCGATCATCTTTAATCATCATACCAAATCGCGCCGTCTTTCGATCCGTAATCAATACTTCCTTTGTAGGGTTCTGGAAAATCGGGTTGTTTGTCCGTTTCAACTTATTAGTAACATGAACTTCTTTGCCATTCAACAGCAAGACACCATAAGGATTAAGCTGTCCAATAAGACTCTTAGTTCCATCGAGATCCTTGGCTTGTTCAATCGTAAATCTCGCAATTCCAGCATTGGATTCCGGAGCAGGCTCCTCATCTCCGCTTTCGAGCTTTCTCCCAGTGAGGACAGGGAAGAAGCGCACATCAGCCATAATAGCTCCACGTTGGCGGCCACTGGATAAAATCTCAAGAGTCATATTTTCATGTTCTTCCTCTTTCTCAAGGGGTTCCAAGGGGAACGTGGCTACGCCAAGCTCTTTATCCTTCCGAAATTCGTTCCAATCGTAGACCTGAAGCGTGAGAGAATCGGTGAAAGAAGTGATGATAACGTAGATTGTTTCATTCCACTTAGGGTTAGGGGTATCGTGAATGGTCTTTGTTCGACCTAGGGGATTCCGGCTATTAATAGAGACCACCGTGTAAGGATCCACAGAACCGCTGAACTTGTCGGAATTCTTAAGACCGTGCGCTCCATGCAGCGTAACTGCAACCACGCCGATAGCTTGATCTACAGGGCTTCCTGCAAGCATCTTCGCGATTTCAACGGGGAAGACATTGGGTTCATACATCATCGGGCCTAGGTTGCCGTGGATCTGATCCTTAATGAAACTCTCAAGTCCAGGGATGAAGTTTATGTCGAATCCCAAGAGATCACCACCAAGCGGTTTACAGACGTAATCTATTTCCGGACGGCCGAGAAAGGAGATGTCAACGCGCTCAATGTGCGGGAATGGGATTTGGAGCTTCACTTTCACTCTCATAAGCCCTGAAAATGCAAAGTCTTCCACAATCACATCGAGGCCTTTCGAAACAAGCGCTTTCCCGATGCGCACTTCCAGTACAACCTTTGGGTTGATTTTATTAGCCAGCTGACGGGCGGTAAGATCCATCGTGTCATTGGGGGTGAAGCTGAATTTCCAATCCATGAGCACTGTATCGACTTCGGTTTTAGGGTAGGTTTTGACGTGTTCCAAGCGAGGAGGTTTGCTTCCAAGTACGAAGGTCTTCAAGCGCAAATTATCCAAAAAGGCGGGTGTTGCCGAACTCAAGACTTGGTCGACTGAGTTTATAATAGAGTCACAGAGGACAGGGGCGTATATAGGCCAGAACTTCACGAGGAAGCTGTTAATCCATTCCAAGCTCTCTGAATCGGTTTCCAATCTGTTTTTTGCCATCTCGCGATTGATATCATCTCTGAAATTCCGTCGAACGCGCCGTATAGATGTGCGGTAGTAGGTTCCACAGCCTGCCATGATCATGAGCACCCACCCCAAACCCCCACCAAGCAATGCTATTACCCAAGATGCTAGGCAGGCGAAGATGATGACGGCGGTATTATGATACCAATCTGGTATTCCAAACATTCGGTCAGCTTCACGGCCCTGTATTATCCCAAATAGCAATCAAAAAATCCGATTTGACAATGGAATGGAACAGACCTCCGTAAAACTTCTCATCCAGCTTGGTCTCGATGAAGGTTTGATGGTCTAAAAGAGTATCGCCTTCATCCATGTCATCCTCGGGTATATGAAAGCGAGGAGCCCAACCGGTCCTGTTCCGGTCCCATTTGGCAGCTTCATCGAGTTCGCCGTTCGCTTCTGCTGGTTCTTTAGGTTTACCCGCGTCGACTATGGTGTGAGTTGTGCCCGATATAGTGGTGGAGCCATTGACCTAGATTATTGGGTATATAATCATATCAGCACCGATTTCTTCCAGGGTAGAAGGCGTTCTAACAAAAAAGTACAATAAATGAAGAACTTACAATATCCGTAGACACACCGACGGCCTTTGTCTTGGGTTCCTTGAATATGTCTGAGGGTATCGTCTGCGGACCACCGAACCGAACCAGGGTTAGTTGAAGTTCACTGAGGTTGAGACATGGCAGAGGGAACAACTTGCCGATTCCACCTGTTCAGCTTTTTTCGATGGAGAATCATCGGGGTCGAACTGGAAAGCGGGAATTCCGGCTTTTTTGCTCTCTTCGACCATGTTCTTTTCGATGGTCTCAGGCAAGACCTCAGGCGACTGAGTCCGTTGGCTCTCCATGGCACCTTACTGCTTCAACTCAGCTTTGTTAAAGCAGATTGCAGCAGCAGAGGGTACTGGCGTCTCCAAAGTTAGTTGGGATCGTTCACACAAACAGTGAAGCCCAGAGAAATTCTCATGAGAAGCTCCAATGAAGCTTGGGTTGCTGATTGGGTGTGCTCCACAGAACAGCGTGGACTTTCTTCGAGGAGCTACGTAGCAATGCAGATATGCAGATGGCGGTGGAAGAAAATGGCTGTTCCTGGAGATGAAATGTAGGTTAGCGATAGTGCACACCCCCAGCGGGTTCACTTTATATTTATTTATTGGGTGGTTAATTGGAGGGGAGCTGCCTGGGCATATCTAATAATGAGAAACAAAAAAAAAAAAAGAGGGCTAATGAGAGCAGGGAGCGACAAACAAAGTAAAAGAACCGGATCAGGCACCACAACAACAATGAACGGTTTGCCTCTTTCTCTCTCTCTACTCTGTATTATCGTCAATAATAATAACGACAATAATAGTCCATCATTCGCAGTCGCCTCAGGAAACAAAAAGGAACAGACACGAAAGAGACAAGCCAGCCTCAGTCAATCGTGGCTGGTTTTCATAAACTCCGGCTGGAGGCTTGGAGAAAGTCGGCGATCGTGGGCAGCTGGCGGTAATGAGTATACGACATCATACAGGACAGTTACCACTATATGGAGAAAGCTTTGCCCTAAGGTCCCTCCCAACAAACCGGATTCTGCACAGCATTACAGGGGTCGATACGCGCAGATTACAGCGGTCCAGCTTTTGCTGCAGCGGCGGGACATTTTGATTTATGTTTTGTTTATTTGTACGGAGTATATACACAACTACTCCTACTCCTAGCTGCTACAGTAGTAGTCGTAGATTGCTTGATTGCTCGATTTCTAAAGCCCAGCAAAAATCAGATAGAAAGAAGAAGTGGGCCAATATTCTTCGAGAGGCTGTTCCCACGGTACAGATCAATTTCGTACCAACGACATGGAGCACAGGACAAGGTTTAAGGAATGGGGAAGTCTGAACAATTAACTACGGAGCACTGTATGGCGTTCCCACACCGAAGACATCCATGCTGGATATTATGGGGCCAACGATGACGCTTCAGCAAGCGCACACATAGCCGTCAAAATATGGGCACTTCTTTCCGTATTTTAACGACGACTTCTCCCAGCAATAAATAACTCGATAGTTGAGCATGTGTGGCGAGCTTGACCCGTATGGCCCATCCCATGCAGTAGAGCTGAAAACGAAGCGGAGGCAGTCAAATCACCATGTCTGATTTCCCCATGTTCATGCATAAATCTAAGGTTAATCGACTTGCCCGAGGCAAAAAGGTGTCCTAATTAAGCTAGAATCTCACCTCCGCATATCGTGGATTCGTGGGCCACCACGGCTCGTCGTTCTTTTCGCCACTTCAATATACTCTGTACACCTGGTGAACAGTGACAATCGAGGTGTGAGTCACTGAATAGATTTTACCCAAGGGTGTTTCTTTCTCTCAGTTTAAACTAAACCCCGCCCCGAAAAAGGCAGCACAGAGCGCATATTCAGCGAGATCTCATCTTGGCAAAGGAAAGGATTTTCTTTCCAGACTCCGCTGTTGATACAGGAGGGAAACTCAATTCGGATCTAGTCTGGGCGTGCGGAGTACTAGGTGTTGATCTGATAAATTGATGGCGGCGATCGATGCGTGCACAGGGCCCTATCATTGTGGCATCCCGATGCTGGATTATGAGTGCACGCCAGCTGGCATCTGGCAGATCTTTCTAGAGATGGATTTCCCTCACGCATAATTGCGATTTGCTACGAACTGGTAAACCTGCAGTTTGGCAGGCATTGTTGCACATACCAGAACAAATCCTTTCCTGCCCATACCCTCGTTTGCAAACCTTAATTTTTCGAACCATACGGAGTACTCCGTACACACACCCAAACCCTCAGGGAAAAAAAGCAAAACAGAAAAAAAAAGAACGAAAATAGTGGAAATTTAGAAATGTAGAAATTTAGAAATTTTGTGCCATTCGACAAACCTTGTGAAAGGGATTTATACTTACACCCCCATAATTGATAGTTACACCCCCGCTAAATCGTAATGTTGTGAAACCAGAGCTGTGATTTTTCCTCTTATGACAATCCCAGCCCGTTCCGCCCTGCTCGGACCGGGTTAGGAAATGCGCGGTGGAAACATAGTTGTTTACCTCAAACAAAAAGCTTCACAGTTCTCAAAAATCGTCTGAATTGTTGGTCCTCAAGCTCGATTCGGAGGATGGATGCCAATGAATTCCCGAACAAAAACTAATTTCCCCCCCCTGCGCTGTCATTCGTCATCTCTGGCCTCTAGCCCTCGGCTGAACGTGACGTGCTGTGGCTCGTTTTGGATGATTCTCGCCAAACTTGCCACCACCATGGTTCCCAGTACTCCCTGGTATCCTCTTTTCAAGCTCCGTATCAATATAACTAGTAGCTCGAGCTAGTCGAAACTGACCGTAAGGCCGGCGGGCAACGGCTTGGCTGAGCTGAAAGCTGGCAAGGAATACAAGGGACAGGGCCGAAAACTGTGAAGCCTTTTTTTTTTTTTTTTTTGGTGTTAAAGAAGTTCGTTTTCCTACTCCATAGTCCGCACCCCGCAGCCTGTAGCCGTGTTTAGTTATCTGGCGAACATTATATTTATATATAAGAATCTTCCTTCTTCATCAACAACAGCGGTTGATTTTGTTTCTTGTTTCATATTTTGGAGATCAGGTAAATATGGGGAGGGGACCCCACGTTGCGGGGAAATGTCAACGAGTGCTTGCTTTCCGAGTAAGTTTCTAGCCAAAGTAAAAAACTTACTTTTCAGAGATGAATACTCCGTAAAGCGGTTTCAATAGTCCATCTGAACTTGTGTTAGCCAATGACAGCGGAAAGGAACTTCGTGGGCGTTGGCAATATAAAAAGCGTCCAAGCCTGCCATATATTCCAACAAACTTGCTGAAATCGTGAGGGCGTTGTTATGACAGGATTGAATTCTGGCTAGCCTGTGCAAACAAAAAAAATCCAACGCTTTACTTTGTTTGCTTCAAAAACGACCCGATCCATTTTAGCTTCAGAGCAAATCGAAGAACAAGAGTTTGATGTCCTGGTGGGTGGCGATTAGGTTTGGAGTTTAGTGGACAACCAGGGACCAACCAGACACTCCAAAAGGCCAGCCAAGCGAACTGACACACAATAATAAAATCAGGTTGAAATCAGAAGCCAAGATACTCCGTCCGTACATGCTTGTTACGGAGCACTTCATACGGAATACCCTCCTGGGATGAATGATCTCTTATGTTTGCGATGCCAGTGCCAATCCGGTTCTGTTGTTTTGTCCGCGTCTTATACTCCGTATGCTCCCGTTGGTTCGTTCACCACTGAGCCCAAACAACACCCGAACAAACGAAAGTGATATCATCCGTCTGAAGAGAAGGGCCAGGAACAGCCCGTTTTTTGACAGGAGAAATAAAAGCGCAATGGTTTCTTTCCAAACTACTACTCCGTACTCCGTACAGTAGCACAAAGCCTCTCTCTGGCGCCGAAGACGTTTTGCGTCTACACAGCACTGAATTGTGTTAAGCCGCCAAGTGAGGGGGGGAAATAACTGCGCGTGGGCGTTTGGGGCGCAACGCTATCAACCTAGAATGGCGTTATGTGGCTTGCCTGTGCAGATTTAAGCAAGACTCGAAACATGCATAACTTATAAGGAGTGAGTTGTCAGACTTAACCCTTGAAAGGCCCTGGGGACCCTTAAGAATTGTTACCTTACCTTTTGCCCTGTGGTTTTCTCACAGGGACGGGAGTGCATTGCTGGTATTCATAAACGCCGCTTTAGGCAGGACAAATCAACATGCGCCGAAAATGCTGAATACTGTCAGAAAAGACGTACCCATTCCGGCATTTCACGAGACGGAAAATTTCCAGAGGCTGTCTTTTCACTGCGGCGCCTCATTCAGCACATCTCCCAGAGCGGGATTTGCCAATGCCTTCAGGAAGAGACTATGAAAATGCTGGCCAAAATGTATGGTGAGTTCCCGAGGGGTCAACCCAGTATGGATTGTTCTCAGTGCTTAAACTCGTATGAGCATTGCTGCTGATCCAGTAGTTCAGTTAATTGGGACAACTGCTCCCATATGTTATCGTTTTGACCTTTTATCAGTTTATTCTCGGGGGGACTCGGGGAGTTTCTTTCTTCATTTCAAGAAACAATTGTCTTTTGAGGTGAGGGGTAACATCCTACGAGGTTGGGAATGCATGTATATAAATTAATTATCGGAAGCGTAACCTAACTTAGCATCGCCTCCGAGTCAGCCGTGCCTTTGGAATTGCAGAGCAAAGATTAGATAAATTGGATCGACCATATCATGCTGGGGCCCCTGTTTATATAGTTATCAAGTAACATTCATAAAATGTACGTTATACGGAGAATGAAGTCAGCGTTGCTTTGGAGGATCTGAGTTTTTGCAAGGTACAGACCGAATCCCGTTGACCCGGCCCGCTGATAGTTGCACTTTATGTTTGGTGATTGGCTAGCAAAAGCGTTTAGCCCGAGCCATCGTCCACGGGTAAACCAAGAGAGTTTAAAAACTGGGGAGGCAGACGCAGAAACCTATTATACTGTTGGATATTAATAACATAATCTACAAAATTTATATACATTACACCATTATTGCTCACGACCGCAAGGCCGAGAAAGGTTTATAACAATATAAAAAGGCCAGCGGTCTCAGGCGACGACATTAATGCCTCCCTGGATGAACACATAGTTTGGTACATTTTGCAGGGTTAGGAGTCTCCTTTAATCCAAATCCATCGACGGGCAGCGGAACAATCGGCCTTGCATCAGATGCACGCCACGGTGAGGCGTCCCAAGCGCTCTACACTAATAAAGCCTGTCTGTCCTCCCTTGGCCGCGGGCACCTAACGGCTATATATTGCAGGGTGCGCTCCCATTAGAATGCATCGAGACTGCACAGTCTCCGCTCAGCGTTAAATCGCTGTGTCAATGCAGTGAAATGCATCCTCAAGCAGAATATGAACTGCATCAACGCTCCTCGCAATCGCTGTCTGGCTTTGCCAAGCTGGCGGAGGTCGATGAACCACCTGTGGTTTCCGCGACACAATCGGAGGAGGTTTTAACGGTGGAAGAAGAAAAGAGGCTCGTATGGAAGTTAGTGAAGAGGCAAATGCCGTTTTCTTTACTGATAGTTAAAGCTGACTGTTAACAACGTCTGTATATCTGCATAGGATTGATCGCGTTGTGCTCCCAATTCTGATGTTGGGATTTATGGCTTTGGCACTTGATCGCGGGAATATGTAAGTAGGAGCTTTTCCAGCTGTCGATGACTTCCAAAACTCGAACTTCCACTCATGTTATTATTATATCCTAAACAATACTGAATATGTAACGCTTAACAACAGAGGAAATGCTCTCACAGACTACTTCTTCCAGGATGTTGGCATTACTCAGAAACAATTCAACACGGGCCAACTGCTCTTGCCCCTCGCGATTGTATTGTCCGAGGTGCGTTTACCTGATATTCATACTCCATCGTATCTTGCACGTCCAAGTCTATCGTTCTAAATCCAAGGCACATCATAGATCCCTAGCAATATGATTCTTTTTAGGCTGGGACCCCAAATATGGATAGGCGCGCAGATTTTTGCATGGTGAGTAAGCTCTCTATCTCCTTCTACTTGCGAGCTCGCTGACCGTTTCTAGGGGCACTGTAGCCACATTGCAAGCATTTCAAAAGGGGGTGGCTGCTTTCCTGAGCACTAGGATACTACTTGGGTATGTCTACTTGCACCTATTGCCATCAACACGGGGAGCATCTGATGCTGACAGTTAACAGCATTTGTGAAGCCGGTTTTATACCTGCTAGCCTATATACCCTGACCACATGGTATAAAAGAGACGAGACCAGCAAGAGATTTGCTATATTTTATATTGGAAATTTATCTGCTGGCGCGGCAAGCGGCTTAATTGCGTATGGAATGTAAGCTATCTCAAAAAAAAAAAAAAAAAAAAAAAAAAAAAAAGCCCATCTGCACTATTTCCACATTCACTTTGGAAACGCGCCCACCTGCTAACGATGCAGACTGCAAATGAGAGGGGTTCACGGACTGGCAGGATGGCAATGGCTGTTTATCGTACGTTGTTGCTCTGATAGGTCCTGATTACATATCGGTTAATTTATTTTACTAGATAGAAGGCCTCTTCACCATCCTCGTCGGTTTTGTGTTCATCGCATTTTTCCCGAAGGGGCCCGAAAACCCTACCTCTCTCGCTGGATTACAATATTTCACCGCAAAGGAAGTGAAATTTTTATCCCGAAGAATCATAGCGGATGATCCCAAGAAAGCAAGGGAAGGGAAATCCATATCATTCGAGCAACTGAAAGGAGCAGTAGGCAACCATAATACCTAACGACTGGCAAGAGATATGTGTATTGAAACTGACCGCTGATATTTAGTTGGCACACTGGAAAATGTACCCTCATCTACTATTGACAATTGCCGGATTGGCACCTATCAATGTATTCGGTGCCTACGCCCCGACTCTGGTAGCATCCTTTGGTTTTGAAAGACTCGTGTCAAATGCCTTGGTAACAATCGGCTTATGGGCGCAGCTGGTATTGATAGTTCTCTGGGGATATGTTGGGTAGGAGAGCATATATGCATTTTTTTTATGTTTTGATAAATCAGTTAAACTTGTTTAATACTAGCCTGACCATTGTGAAGTGACAAAACAGGTAGGCGTGGATATGTCGTTCTCGCCGGCTCAATGTGCAGTTGGGGATTTGTTGTAAGTGACCTCGTACCAAAAATCGCCTGAAGCCATATATGGTGCAGAATATCTCTCTAAAGTGTCTCTAGCTCGGGTGCAGAGTTCTCGTACATTCCCCAGACGGCAACCTGCGATTCGCCCTTCTCACACTCGCTATTGCCTTCTGCGCTGTATGGCGTAAGTACTTTCCAGCCTCCCTGTTTCACGAGCTTAGATTGTGGCAAGAGGCGACTGATACCTGGTGATCCTGGGCAGACCCCGTCAATGCTTCTTGGTTGGCCATGAATTGTCGCTCGGCAGAAGAAAGATCCATTGTAATGGCGATGTTCACGATTGCAACGAATTTAGCTGGCATTGTTAGTAGCCACGTTTTCCAGGAAAGCGACAAACCGCTATACGTGGTTGGGTGGAATGTGAATATTTGCTTGATATCGGCACATGTTGCGTTTGCTATTGGGACAATTCTACAGTACATGATACTGAATCGGAATCACAAGAGGGCGGGTGGGGTCGGAGAATTGTATACATATTGATGAAGCATTGCACGGTTCCTGCTGTATATACTTTTTGCGTTTAATTATATTCAATTGCTACTATTTCATTGGACAATCGCTACATTAGTCAACGAACCAGAGTTTTGTAATATCATCCTGGATTGAACGCCTTTATGGGCTTTTGAGGCTGTCTACCTAAATTTGCCCTACGGTGACAGTGGTAGGTAATCCCACTGTCCCCTTCATGGCTGTAAAAGCGACTCACCATACTCCGTAGGGGCAATAGACGCTAATCCTGAGGTATCCACCATTCGTTGTAGAGAGCAGCATGTTTTAGAGAGGATGGATCTGAACAAGAATTATTCGGAGAAAGTGCAAGAACTTGTTATGCCTGTGGGACGAGTAAGTTGAAGAATTAATCCGATATGTCCTATGCTAACAACGTGAATTTAGTCATGCAATGGTGACTAATGTATTAAGTCAGGGTTCATTTTTTTTCATTTTTTTTTGGGAATTATATGGTATCGACTAAAACCTTCAATGTATAGGCACGCTGCAAAAAATGCCAAATGTAAATGTAGAACGAAAAGATTAAAAAGTAGCGAAGCAGCAAATAAGCCTTGAAAGTCTCGCTATCGGCTCGCTTTTTACTCTTCTGCCTCCGATCTTAGGGGATAATGGGTATGCGATCCCCCGTCAGCAGTTTTCCAGCCTCCACCATTCACATGCTGAGGAAACAAAGCAAGTAAACTCGAATCATTCATAACATCTCGAATCGATAACCTCCCATCATATCATGAAATTGATCCCGCCAACGTTGATGGTGGAACGCGATCATCTATCTTCCAACGCGGATGACGCCTGCGGCCACCAGCTTCTGAATCTTCATCCGGACGCCCGGATTCTTCATGTGCTCCTGCAGCGCAGCCGGGTCACCCTTGGCTTGTTGGAGTATACTCTGCATAACGGGATCTTGGAGAATGGACATAATCTATATAGATAGCGGAATGGTTAGGGGCATTCAATAATGTTAAGAGCATTCCGTCAAACTGTGGAAGTGGCGGGAAGGGAAAAGAAAAGGTTCGATCATACCTCAGGATCACGTTGAATTCTTTCTGCAGTTTGCTCTTCAGTTTCACCGGCACGAGCGCTGAACTGAGCCTCCAAAGCCTTCTGTTGCTGTTGGTCGATCTCGCGGGCATGGGCGCCAGTTTCGTCGTGTTCACTTGCTTCGGCACATACATCCATGCATTTGTTATATTCTTTCATGGCAAAAAGAGCTTGTGCTTTTCTCAAATACGCGCGAATAAATTTCGGGTCTCTCTTAAGGGCTTCGTCACAATCTTGAACAGCCCCTGGGAAAGCCATAAGTTTGATCAAGGCTGCAGCACGGTTACTATATCCCCGTGGGTCATCAGGCGCCCGTTTCGTCATCTCGGTGTATGCGTCAACAGCAGCTGGCCAGTCTGCGTCCTTGAACTTTTGGTTACCAAGCTCTCTTGCTTTTTCAGCTTCTTCAGGATTGATGTAGGATTCTTTCTCGGCCTTAATTTTAGCTTTCTCGGCGTTTCGAAGCTTTGTCAAGATATCTGGGGTACGATGTTCCGTTAAAGATTTTTGATAATTGACGATGGCGTTTGTCAGGTCGCCCAGTTTCTCGTAAGATGTACCAATTCTTCCGAAGGCCCTATTCCAAATCTGTTAGTCCAGCTCATTCCAGATGTATGGAATAATGTTCCGGTCAGCCTACTTCGCAATGATCTTAAAATCAGCCAACATTTCTCGTCCCTCAGAAACTGCCTTCTCGCAAATTTCAATCGCTCCTTGATAATCACCCTTCTCGAATTTGGCAGCACCAAGATTAGTAAGATATGTGATATCCTTATTCAGCTCCCAGGCCTTGCTATAATGCTCAATCGCAGCGTCAAACTGCCGTTTCTTGTAGTTTTCTGTGCCAAGCTGCTTTTCCTTATCACCAGCTTCCTTGGCCTTCCGCTTCGCAATTGCTTCTTCATCTTCGGGCTCGGGCTCCGGCTCGGGTTCTGGTTCAGGCTCAGGAGCTTTCTTGGGCTGTGGTGCATCGGGCATTTTAACATCCTCCTCATCTTCTCTAGGGGCTCCACCAGCCTCTGGGGGAGGAGCAAAGGACATGTCAATACCAAGCAACACACTCATTACCTGGAGGAGTCTCGGGTCCCGCATCTCCTCTCCAATATTATTTGGATTTTGCTTCAGCCGTTGGAGTTTTGCCATGAATTCCGGATCGGCCAACAGGGCGGAGGTTTTGGGGTTTGAG
This sequence comes from Emergomyces pasteurianus Ep9510, assembly GCA_001883825.1. Taxonomy (NCBI): domain Eukaryota; kingdom Fungi; phylum Ascomycota; class Eurotiomycetes; order Onygenales; family Ajellomycetaceae; genus Emergomyces; species Emergomyces pasteurianus. The sequence goes on from LGRN01000381.1 coordinate 20,323, forward strand.
GCAAGTTTGGTGAGAAGTTGGGGATCATTAAACATGCTTGAAAGTCCACTGGAGAGGTCTCCGCCTTGGCCATCCGCTCTTGCTTCTGCATCAATTGCACGTTTGACAGCTTCGAGTCCAGCTTTGGCTTGCGCGTTGGAAGGGTCCAATTTTAGGGCCTCCTCATATGCATCATTTGCACCAACTGGGGTTCTAGTTAGTCCACTACAATAACTCCGTAATAAACAAATGAAGAAAGAAGAGAAGGGGCATGGAAATCCTTCTGTAAACGTACTCAAATCACCCAGCCCGTGCATTGCAGCCCCCTTCCGGCCCCAGCCCTTCACCCAGTCCGGTTTAAGCTCGGTCGTTTTATTCGCATCTTCAAGAGCCTTCTCGAAGTTCTTGAGGGAGGCATAGGCACCAGAACGGTTAGAATACAAAACATGGTTCTCTGGCTCAATATCGATGGCTTGGGAAAATTTCTCACTATCTCAGGTGCGATTAGCGGAGCGGATCATAACACCAGTTCCTGGACAAGCAATAAACACTTACACAGCCAAATTGAAGTCCTTCGCCGCGAAGGCTTTATTGCCTTCCGCCTTCAGAGCATCAGCCATTATGGTATTAGAGCCAAGCAGTATAGTAGCAGAAAGATATTAAACGGAGATGCTATAAGACAATAAGCGGAAGTAAAATGTAGGTTGGCTGCTGGGAAAAAATGATATGTAAACGTCCAGGAAAGAGGGGAGGGATGCCTGGGTGTCTTTCGTCCAGCAGAAAGCTTCTGGAAATTTCGAGCTCAGTCGTTACGACCTAGGGAAGCGCGTAATCTAGGTCGAGCGCTAGTGACATTGAGCACCACGTAATTTTGCAGGAGAAGAGAAGTATCCTGCGGTATGGTAGGTATTTAATCCCGTAATTTGCTTACCATAGCTTGGTTGGAGCTTGAAATTCGAATTAGGAAATGAGCCTCCCCCACATCAAACAAAAAAAAAAAAAAAGAAACGAAAAGAAATGCCACAGCCAACATTGTCGCTTTGATAAAGACAGTTACACCCTCCCGCTAAACAGATCATATCTTGATCACCTTGTGTTCTACAGCCATAATCGGACGGACACTGCCAACCCTGAGTCGGGTGGAGGATCACTGCCTGACTATGACTCTTTCAGATCCTCCACAGTGATCCCAACAACCCTCCACCCTAATCTGGAGACCCGCCATCCCGTTTTCAAAAAAAAAAATGTCCGCCTCCGCAGGTGGTTCTTCGAAAGGGATTGGGATGGCAGAGCATAAGGAGCTGGCTGCGGCTCTCTATGCTCGATGCAGGTCCAATTTCCCACCCGACCACTTGTTTTATCAGCAAGATCTGCTCAGCCTGGGTGTTATTCCCAATAACGACCTTGCCCTGTTAATGAAATGCGCCCAGTCACTTGTGGATCAGAGCTTAATGCGTATGCTCTATGGCAGCGACGACCGCCTTGCTTGGAAAATCATTGCGCAATCAGATGCTGAAAAGTACGTATATGACATTTGGCTCTGCTGGGCAACGAAAAAACCGGAAAACTAATTCTCGAAAGGCTCCAAAACCTCAATGCGGAAGAACGTCTTATATACAACGTGGTCGAATCAACAGGTCGCAGCGGTGTTTGGACGCGGACAATCAAATCGCGGACAAATCTGCATCAGACAATCGTGAACCGCTGCCTGAAATCGCTCGAGACGAAAAACTACATTAAATCTGTTCGCAATGTCAAATATCCACAAAGGAAAATGTACATGCTGTCTGGCCTTCAACCGAGTGAAGACGTTACAGGCGGCGCCTGGTTCACAGATGGAGTTCTAGATGCTGACTTCATCCGTGGGCTGGGAGGCTGGATAGAACATTGGGTGAGCGCGAGGAGCTGGTATGACCTTTCAGCAGCGGAAAGGAAGGCGAAGAAACAAAAGATTCGTTCGGATAATGCCAAGGGGGAACCGCAATATCTACCATACCTCCCATCCTACAACGGATACCCAACAACTACTGATATCACCAACGCCATCAACAATTCCGGCCTGACCCCTGTCACGATGAGCGAATCTAGCATTGCTCAACTCCTTGAGATGCTTTGCTTTGATGGGAAACTGATCTCTCTCCGCGACGGAGCCGCGTATAAAAGTGTAAAAAAACCACATCAGATATCCCTGCAGCGCGATCTGGGACTACAAACCGGCGACCAAACCGACCAAGACAAAACAGACCAGAATAGCCTTACACTTGGCGGAAACGGCATGACGGAGGCTCCTTGCGGACGATGTCCTGTCTTTGCGCTATGCCAGGAAGGTGGGCCGGTCAACGCAGAGAATTGTGAATACTTCGACGAGTGGCTAGAGAAGTCTTTGGCGTTTTGAGCACGTACAACCAACCCTCGGAATGTTTTCTCTTTCTCTTCCCGACTTTCAATCACACCTTTGAGGACTTCGAATTATCTCTCAATATGCCATTTCTCATGGTTTTCCGCACTTCCAACCACATAAGGAGAGACATATGTTAAGAGATACATCCCACCAAGAATCACCACCTATACGGTGTCATATACACACGGGTTGGTATTACCGTGGGTGAGAGAAATAAATGCTGGACGACCCGCCACAGCAAAATGATTTTCTATATACCATATTTTATGTAGCATAGCATAGCGACGGCGTTTTAAGGGGGATATATCTGTTCTGTTCTGCTATCATTTGAAAACACAAAAGTGATATCCCGGATTTTTTATGTTATCATTTCAGCATTTTGTATCTACGACACTGCAGAATCGAGAGATTTATTAAAACTTTATCACACAAAGGACAGAGATATCTATTCGCCATTCACTAATTCATACACCCAGTAACCTAATCCATAATCCACAACCCACAATCCACAATCCGTAATCCATAATGCATCAGATAATAATACAATAAAAACACCAATATTCCTCTACTTCCCCAAATTCTTCCTACACTCCTCACAATACCAAGTTCCCAACGGTTCCCTCGTCAACCCCACACACTTCCAATGAAACCACTCATACGGGCAATCATCATTATCACAAGCCACCATATCCCCATGGCTAACACTACGACACGTACAATAAGTCTTCGTATCCTCCCCGCCTTCATCTTCTTCCTCTTCCTCCCCTTCCTCCTCCGACTCCCCCCCAGCCGCCTTGACCCCACCTACATTCCGTCTCGACGGCGGTGGATTATTCTCCGACTCTGAAACCTCAGCGCTGCTAAGAACAGACTCATCCTCTTCCTCCTCCACCAAGCCAGTAGCAGAGGACGGAGATTTCTTCCTGGAAGATGCAGCACCAGCAGCAGCAATATTTCCCGGAAGGGTTTTTAACCGGCCATTCCCGCTCGAAGAACGCTTAGTCGGTTTTCCGGCCGCTGTAGCCTTCCGTCGTGCCTGTTGCTGGTGTGGGGCTACTTTCTTTAGCGGTGGCTTTTTCGCGGCAGTGGCGGAACGTGGCCCTGCACTCCCTGCTCGCGAGGCTCCTGGGGTACCGGGTTTGGGTGTACCGGGCCCAAGCGAGGATTGGCGTAGGTTTGAGGAAGCTGCTGGGAGCGTCCCTAGCGATACATTTAGACGCCTACGTTTATTATCCGCAGCGCCTGCGGAGGACTCCCGTTGGCGGTGTTGGAGATGTAACGCAGCAGAGGCAGGGGTGGCTGGTGCAGAGTTTCGCGCAGCGGTCTGCGACGTTGCAAGGGCAGAGGTGCTAGATGACGAACGCCCCGCGGTGTTGTTTAGTCTTTGGGATACGTTATATTGTAGAGTTGAATTTCCGGATGTCGGATTTAGGGGTGAAGCGTATGATGATTCTGTGGGTGTGGGTTCCGGGAATAATGGTTTTGGAGGCTCACGGTATTGGTCATTATTTCGGAAGAGAGAAGGGATGGGTGGATCTTTCGAAAGGACTCCATCGTTTTGCAGCTCTCTGATCTTGACGTCTAGCTTCTTGATTTGGCGATCGAGTAACACGCATGCCTTCTCACTTAGTAGGATCTTTTCATCCTGTAGCACCTGGCTCCGGTCCAAATTCTGCAATATCGTTCTGCTGTAGCTGTCTTCTTTGGGGTTCGGGGCGTGGCTACCATTCTGCTTGATGAATTTTTGTAGGCTCGTGTCACGTGAATTTATCGTGGCGCGACATTCTTGCATTATTTTATCCTTAGCCTGGATCTCTTCCATCAGATGGTTGATCTCGGCCGGCAGGTTGGCGACTGTGTCAGATTAAGAGTTAGTTAGGCTGACGCTGGAAACTAGCTTCTTCCCGGATACACCTACCATCATGAACGAACTGCTCCAGCACGGTCGAGCAGTCTTCTGTGTGAGTCATATTTCACACAATCAGGCTACCCATTTATCGAAATGGTTGGATTCTCGGATTTGGGCAACCAGGAGATTCAGGATGTCGAGAAACTGTAGCCGCGTCGGGTACAAAGCCTGTTTCCAGCAGTATTTTTATGGGCACTTATAAGATCTAGGAAAGCTTCCCTTTGCGTTGCCAAAGGGGACGGTGAAAATTTGTGTGTTGTGATGAAGTTGTCAAGCGTGAAGTTGAAGGAGTTTGGGAGGTGTGAAAACGAACGATGACGATGCGCAATGAAAAGAGTCTAGAGAAATCCCAAAGAGGACTAGTCATTCATCACGTGAATGCACGGACCAGCCGCCTGGTTGCCACGCTGAGGCTGAAATAACTAGCCCATATTAGGCATAGCGCTCTGTGGCACTTCTTGTCTGGAACGTCTTCGCGGCTGATTGGATCTCGATTCGATGTTCAACTTTCTTGAACTTTCTGCAATTCAAAAAAAAGCGACGACGAACAAAATCCCTGATATCGCATAACCACCCTGCTCGGCTCGTTGTTGCGGTCGCTAGGAATCTGCGGGGTTCGATCATGATAAGATCGTAAATACTCAACCCCCCCATTCCTCTCTCATTTTTGAAAGTCCGACCCAATATTTTATTCCTATGGCCAGATCAACGATTGTCCAGGAATACGCCCCTCCACCTGTGGCCCAAAAGTCACTATCATTGGACCGTAAGACAGCGTACGAAGTTGAGAATGAAGGCTTCAAGCGGCCCAAGGGATACACAGTGTCATGGCACGCTAATCCCGACGTAGAGCCGCATCACTTTGGCTCGTCACATCCGATGAAACCATGGCGACTCACCCTTACCAAGCAGATAGTCATGGCCTACGGCATGCACCATGCTATGGACCTGTACAAAACACGTGAGGCGACTTTTGACGAGATGGCCGAATTCCATAGCCCGGAATATTTGGATTTCCTACGAACAGTCATCCCATCAGACATGGACAACACAGAGCTCAACGAGCGTATCGCGGGCTTCAACTTTGGCGACGACTGCCCCGTCTTCGATGGTCTTTTCAACTACTGCTCACATTACGCGGGCGGCACACTCGACGCCGCGCGGAAACTCTGCAACAACCAATCCGAAATCGCCATCAACTGGTCCGGCGGCCTCCACCACGCAAAGAAATCCGAAGCCAGCGGCTTCTGCTACATTAACGACATTGTCCTTGGCATCCTCCAACTCCTCCGCCTTCACCCGCGCGTAATGTACATTGACATAGACGTACACCACGGCGACGGCGTCGAGCAAGCCTTCTGGTCCACAGACCGCGTCCTAACAGTTTCCTTCCACAAATACGACAAGGACAACTTCTTCCCCGGCACCGGCGGTTTGGATGACACAGGCCCACCCAACCCCCTCAACCCGGGCGCCCACCACGCGCTCAACGTGCCCCTCCACGACGGCATAGAAGACAATGAGTATGTCTCCCTCTTCCAATCCATCATCGGCCCGTGCATCCGCACCTACCAGCCCGGCGCAATCGTCCTACAATGCGGCGCAGACAGCCTCGGCTGCGACCGGCTAGGCTGCTTCAACCTCAACATCCGCGCCCACGGCGCCTGCGTCGCCTACACCAAGTCCTTCGGCCTCCCCACCCTCGTCGTGGGCGGCGGCGGCTACACCCCGCGCAACGTATCGCGCCTCTGGGCATATGAAACCGCCATCTGCATCGACGCCGCCTCGAACATAAATCCACGGCTGCCAGACTCGCTCCCTTTCCGCAGTCATTTCAAACCAGACTGCTCGCTCTTCCCGCCGCTGTCAGACATGCGCAGGCTCGAGAACCGGAACACGAAGGCGTATCTGGAGTCTGTGACGCAGGCGGTGCTGGAGCAGTTGCGGTACATCAAGGGCGCGCCCAGTGTGCAGATGCGCCATATCCCGCCGGATATTATGGGCCTGCGGGAGGAAGTTGAGAGGCAAATTGAGGAGGAAAAGGAGATGATGGAGGCAGAGCAGGAGGATAGGGAGGGCGCGGGGAGTAGTGGGGGCAAGTGGAGTCGGAGGATGGATTTAGAGAAGGGGTTGGGAGTCAGGGGGGAATTGTATACTTGAGAGCTAGAGCTCCGTAGGTAGTGAGCGTCTTTCTCGTGGTTCTCCCTTCGTGCTTTTCGTTACGCTTGGGATATATATCTAGGTCATTACTCTTTTCTGTTGTTCCTGTTCCCTTGCTCTATTCCCCCCGATCGTCCTTTTTTTTTTTTTT
>LGRN01000382.1:0-26804 GCA_001883825.1 Emergomyces pasteurianus Ep9510
TTTTTTTTTTTTTTTTTTTTTTTTTTTTTTTTTTTTTTCATTCGTCGAGTGGATATTAATACGAAGGAAACAGTGTGGTTCTCTTCTGGGAAATGCCGAAGATAGGATCCGAAAAATATCCCGGTTGCAAAGAGGAGATCTGTGTTTTGTTAGTTTTGGGATTCAAAAATGAAATTCCCCCCCAGCGTGGCCATGAGTATATATGCACAGAGAAAAAGAAGCAGAAAGATCTAACAAAAGCAAGTTTTCAAACTTGGTAGGTACGGAGTAAATTATTTGAAAACAACCAGTATGAGGACTCCATGCGGAGTATGGAGGCTAGCGATGCAGGATTGGTATGCTGAGCTCGGATTTCTCTGCGCCTCTCAGCCGCCAATGTTTGGGCGGTGGTGCAAAAATATTTGGGTCCCTATGAGCGGGGAGATACCAAGAACATTTTCCATTTAGGCAACTTCCAGTTAAGCGCCCCTTAGCTCTCGCAGATAAATGCCAGAAAACAAGACCACCTGGCTTTTTTCGAGGGGAAGTTGCTGGTTGGGCGGATAGGGTGAGCTAGCTCGCATAGCCGAACACATCCCTTCGGCACATTTTCCGCATCCGCGTCCATGTCCAATCAATGGCAAGCTTCTGGGATACCTGCCTTTCCGAGTTAGATTTTGCGCCAATCGCTAGCCGAAGGGCCCTGGGTTATCCCACGCTTCACCCTACTCCCGTATGCACTCCGTACGGAGATACGCAGTACAGGATTTGATACAAGCCGCCCCCAAAGCCGTCATGTATTGAAGGCCTTGATTGCATCGTAGATCTCCAATGCCGGAGACTCAGGGAGGAATTCCAAAAGGTTAGAAGGGCGCTATTCCTCATCTTAGGCCAGTTATTTGTCCACTAGCTTCTCCCCCCAAATACAAAGTTTTGAGAGTTGTGGGGTAAAGCCAAGCGACCTGAGCGATCCTGACAGAATCATCCCGGCCATCCCGTCTGCCATATATTCGCATTCCTCCGTGGACATTTTTTAGCTGGCATGTACGGAGTAATAGTGCAAAGAAAGCAGCGCCTTCATCAACACGAGGCAAAGATAAGTTGTATTTCACCTTGAGAGATTTGGCTAGCGGCCAGAAGGCTGAGCCCATTTGCCTGGCTCCCCCCGTGCTACCAGATGCAGTGTGGAGGAAAAGTTATGTATGATGCAGCCAGTACTCCGTATGCTGCAGGTTTTGGAACAATTATTGGTACTTGTTGCAGCGACCCCCTGACTGGTCACGCGCCGCTAGCTTCCAACAGCTTGAAGGAGAGGCTCTTCCTGTAAGATTTTAGCTCCACTAGTGCAGGGTCTGGAATAGTTCCTGGAGAGTGAACGAGTTTTGACTATACTTTCATTTTACTCAGCAAATAAATAAAAAAATAAATAAAGTTCTAGCTATATAAAATAAAAAGACATTTAATGCAGCCCGGAACAACTAAGATCATGTACTCTGATTGTTAGTCTGATGAAACACATGGCATCACGTAAAAAAAAAAAAACAGGTGAAGGGTTGAAATTTGAGAAGATGATGGCTATGAGCTCTTCCAACTTTGAAAATCTCATAAATCCCATTTCTCCTGGTCGCAGAAATGGAAAACTGAGGAATTTCTTCCGCTTCTGCAAACCACTCTGCCAATGCACTTGTACATACAGTAACGTGCATACATCATCGTTTGTGGCGATCTAGGGATAGGGTTTTTTGTGTCTTTCTCGCTTTAACGAGCTCCTCCTTGATTTCTCATCAGGTATCACATGAATGGAACATAACCCTCATTGTATATCTGTTTTACATTTTCTCCATCTAAAGTATGAGTGGTTATTACCATTTTTTTCATATTCTCAGAACTCCAACTCCCTAATCCTAACCTACCCGAACCTGAGCGTTGAGAGCAGATAGTGTATAAGTATGTATTAGTAAGATGTTTGATGTAACTGATTAACTATATACTTGAAGATGGGCGTTGAGAGTTGAACAGGGTTTAATAAAAGTGACCTGGCTATGACCTGGCTATGAACCATGATCAACTTCTTGGAACCACATTAACCTGTAAGGATTAACGCTGTGTGATCAATAGTTACTAACAATCCAGGACCGATTTCTAAGTCGCCCCAGCTACGGCACACGTAGCGGTTGTACGCAGTAAACTGTGACAGCGCAATTGAAAAGGTGTAACACATTTATCTGGAGGGATGCCCAGGTTTTTCTGGGAGTTTGGCCACGTCTGGGTTGCAATGAAAGTACGCATATCTTGCAGCCACTCAGCCACTCTAGCCACTCCAGCCTTGAGATGCAACAATCAGATGGTTGAAACCAGTACCTTTGTCTCAGGCGACATCTGGAGGCGATGGCTTCTTCTATATTATGCGCACTATGTATGAGATATTCAACAGTTGGTACAACGGAGTACGTAGTGTAGAGTGGGCTTATATAGAATGATTGGACTGGCCATCTCGTTTGGGCTGACAAGAAAATATAGTCACCAGCAGTTGTTTCAGAAAACCCAACTGATTAACTAAACAGTACTTCGTACTTCGTACGGAGTGTTTTGGTGCCTAATGGCGGCGCGTCTGGAAGTCAGGATAGCGGTTTGAAGTTGTGGCCTAGCGTAATCCTGCTTTCAACCTTGGTAACGCGATGTGGGCCAATCTGTAGTGAATTAGGCTTCTTCTAGAAGGTGACGAACTTTGGAAGGTTTCGGTACTTTCAACATATATAGTTTAGCGTCAAAGCTAAATTAAACTTCTGAGATTGCGACCCAAAACGTAGCTTGAACATCATTGGGTGGTCACTTACTGAGTATTATTGGCCGGGAGCGTAAAACATAAATCGTACCCCCGAGGAATTTTGCATCGCAAGCGTTGGAACAAGTTTGCAGCAGTCAGTTGGGATCCACTCCACTGCATCAGGGGACCCTTTTAGCCGCTGGGCATGGGTATGGCGTTTTTGTTTTGGATATGCAGCAGACAGAGGGACTATCAAAATGGACAAGCTCTCTGGAGATTGGAACAATATATTCAGAAAACGCTGGGTATGGGACAAGAAGCTTGAAAAATGCACAAGTGGCCATGTTCATTTCGGGAATTTTTTTAAGGGACCATCCCCTGCGCACACAAAAGGAAAGGAACGTTCTCCATCTTCGGCGAACTACTGCGGATTTCTCTCGTTGGCTTGACGTGCGATGGTTTCGTTATCTGGGCAGTCAAACGTAAACTTCAGCCTTCACTGCTGACTGCGTCGAAATTTGAGAGGCTTTTCTAAAATCGGCGATTGTTCTACGACGCCAGACGATGTGGCGCCTCATGTTTGAATACCGGCAAAATAGCGTCTTTACTGGCGTGGGTTTTTGCTAAGGAACATTGGCCAATCAGCATAAGGGCACGATCTTCATGTTACCCTGCGCCTTTGGAATCGCCAGACGCTTATCAATATCAAAACTCGAGAAAGAAACTGAACGGACACCACCAAAAAAAACTGCGGAGAAGGCGAACAGGTCGAAAAATATGCGGGCCTCGGTACACAAGTTGAGAGAAAAATCACTTTCTACACAACGCCTGAAAGCACACAGATTTACAATAGCAGGATCTAACTTCCGTTCTTGGTACTGTACGAAGTACATTGTTATCATGCCCAAGTTGGTGGTGATCGTGAAAACAGTGTTGAGGACGAAGTTAGTGCTGCAGTACTTTCTCAGGTTATTACCTGCGGCGGTTGTCCGCTAACCTTTGACTACTCAGAATATTGCCCACTTGTCAGGCTTCATTTTTAGTAAGAACTTAACGGGAAATCTCGGTCACTGAAGGCGAATTTGCGGCCACTCTTGCGGCTTCGCTTTCGTTGAAAAGGCAAGGCATAACAAAAAGGGATTCTGAAAGATTGTGGAACAGACATGGAATGGAGTTAAAAGCTGGTATTTTTCCTAGGAGGACCATGGCAAACCACTATTTTGGATTCCGGTTGTTCGTTCCTCAGGTACTTCGTATGGCATGTGGTGATCGTCTTCTCCCTCTCGACTTCCCTCCATTCTATCCCGTCCCGTGTCATCATCTCGCGCGGCTCTCAATTTAATGTCATTATAATGCGGGACACTCACAATAACGTACTCTGTATGTTGTAGACTAGTACATGAGTTTAACATCCAGAGAAATAGACCAAACAATGTTTGGAAAATAGATGGAGATTTTTAATGTCAGCATTAAACTTTCTTAGAGGACATTTGCTTCCCTTCAATGAGTGAAGGTACGTGAAAACAACATGGCGAACTCGGTATCGCAAAATCCTGTCGATAAACGGCTTAGCGAGGGTTTGAAAACGCATGTGGCCTGCATGACACTACAATCATGCATACGGGACAATGGATGATCGTGGATTTGGTGTGGGCAGGTATTTGGCATATTTTGGCCTTGCTCTGTGGACACAAAGGGCCCTGATATTGAGATTTCCCATGCTGAGGCATGGATGTTCGTAAAATTGAAGACGTACCCATACATACAGACGATTATCAAAAGGAGTTGGGGATACTTGCTTTTGTAACTTATTTTCAACGCTATGACTCCGTAGAGAGCGAGTTTGGAACTTGAAATATAGCCGTGCGCACAATGTTATGAACAACTGGAAGAATAAGTATTATTCTAGTTTGTTTTATGTACAGAGTACTCCGTAGTCCGTCAACAACTAGGAAGAGAAACAGGGGTTTTGATAGACCCCTGTTCCCTGCTTTCTTTTCCTTATTCTGCTGTTGCCGAAATAAAAGTGCTGTGGTCTGAACGGGGTTTGCGCCCTTAAAATTACAAATATTTGCGCGCCTCGACCTACCAAGTTTATAGCTCCAAAGGAACCAAAATAAATGAAGTCAGAAACTGATCCCGGTACATGGCTCTGGATGGAGTCTGAACCTTTTTAGCTCATTTTCGTCTGCTTCACATACAGGCTAGATCTTGTAGCGAACAGAAACGGCGACAGTGTGGGAAATAAATATAGCCACAGCGGAAACAATATAAAATTAGAATTTGGGAAAGCGAAATCCCTTGGAGCCTCTCGAGTTACTGTCATTATTGCCGAGCCAAACGCGATCAACAGCTAGGGGCAAGTTTGTGCCTGGGCAATTTTTGATTGGGAATTTGGGCCGAATTAAGACTCGCACTTGGATTTCCGGGGTGGGGAAGGGCAAGCCAACTAGCCCTTTGGCTTCAGCTGAATGACATGCTTCAAACGAGCTACCATGCTTGTACTGAATTCTCTGAACCTTTCCGGTAAAATGATTGTGGTGGTTTTGTGGGAGTTCTACGGACTTCCCAAATGGTCCTGGGGGGAGGGGTTGATATGGATGCTACCAATATTTAATTAACATCGTGAAATGATGGAGGCTCTTCGGGACTCTAGACAGCACCTAAAGTGATATGTTAACCGTAATGTTGCTGCAGCAAATGTTTGTGGGATCTGGATACGAGTCGGGCGGGCCTTTTAGACCTGGAGAAGATAACGGTATCCTTGCTTAATCCTTCTAAGGGACTGGAGAGTGGAGTTCGGCTCAAAGGGGTAACAAATCGAAGTGCGGAATACGGAGTAGGTTGCTGTTGTTAATCCTAAGGGCCATGTTTAAAGTAAGGTAAAGGGTAAAGGGTACGTTGGTTTCTGAGATATTCAGGGTACGTACTATCAAGAAGACGCTAAGATGGGCTAAGCTCCTTCGTATTATTGACCAGTGATCTCTCCGTAAGCTCTCCTCTCCTATTTTTGCTTTTCTCATCTGTTTGCTTCTTCGGAGTACTCCGAACGGATTTTACAGAGAACTCAGTACCCACCCCACGTCAAAGACCCTGGCGTTAGCGGTACATTTGGGGCCATCGTTAGCGCAGCTAAGTCCCCATTTGCTTGGATCCATACGTCAATGGATTAATCAATTTAAGATTTGCTTTTCTAGTTCTTGTTTCCCTGTTCTTTCATGAGGTACTCCGTAAGGAGCGAGTTTCACACGCTCAACATCTCAAGTTTGTTTAGAAATCGGAAAGTAACATTTATGGGCCTGCAGGGTCTCTGATACTTCGCGTTACATTAGTTCAAGCTCATCGGACAATCAGTTCGGGTTTCTTCGTGAGATGGTACGCAGTAAGCTACGACGAAGGATCCACGCGCACCCTGTGGGGAGGGTTCAGCTAGACCCTGGAAGATCAGGGTACATAGTTGTGCTCCGTTTAATTTCACAAATCGAATTTGCAAGTCGAGTTTCAAATATCACAGGGCTTTGGTAATACAAAGGCCGAGACACTAGGTTCTCATCGAAGTTTGTAGTGCTGGAAGTTTGAATACCCCTTCGAGCTCTGGGTATCTACAGCGTATCTTCGAGAGAATTGGAGCCGTAGAGTGACAACTCCGTAGAGGGGCTGCTGATTCTTGATGAGATCGGCATTCTCAACTCAACAGGCTGGTTAGAATTGTGTAGGTTATTATTGTTGATTCCTTGTACTCTGCACGGAGAAAAACATTAAAGAAACGGTGAGCATGAAAATCTTCCCAAATACTGGCGGTTCAAGTGGCTGCGTGTGGTGGACAACAATGGAACAGCACGCAGCAAACCATTTTATTCAGCGCGGATCTTCATGAGGCCATAACTTCAGTGGCCCACAGGCTTTTTCGTCTTATGTTGATTGTTTGAGCTCCTCGTGGACTTTCTCGTGTTCTCGGAAAGCTACCACGAAAATCCAGCTTAAAAAAAGAAAGAAGCAATATCTCGGAGACTTGTTTGTGTCTGGCGTCGAATGAAAGGCCGTCCAGTTCCGATACGCGAGACTCCTGCATTCAGCGGAAATTGACAGATCATGTTCGAAAAAGCGTGGCAGCAGAACCCCGAATAAGTGTCATGTCAATAAAATTGAGGTCGGTTATTCCTGTGCATCACGCCAAGGAGGAAAAATCGGGATACAATCCCGAATTACCAGCGATGTATCACACGATACGGAAACTCTTGTGCAGTCTGCGGCCAAAAAGCGGATAGCTTTGCTATTCGATGGACAACGAATGGCTGGGCTCGATACGGTATTGCACAACATCGCGAGCCTACAATGCGAGGAGAGAACGGCATCCAGTAAGGAACCATGACCAGTAGCGCCACATAGACAAATGAGGGTCTCTTTGTCCTGCATATATCTCACGTGCGACCCTTGTTCTGTCACCCATTCATGTCCGTGTTGAAGTACATAATAATGGGGTTTCATTCGCATTCCATGCCATGCTTGAAGAAAATGATTCATAGAACATGAGGAGGCAAATTCGCGAACAGCAGGCCTGTGTAACTCATCATGGTTTCGAATGTACGGAGTATGTACTCCGTATCTTCGGAAGAATGAACACAATTCAGCCTCCCACTCATTCCTTTACTTTTGATTTTGCTGGCACGAAAACTTCAAGTTGGAACCTGGCTGATGCTAACTTGGGGTAGCTCCAATGGCGGTCCATTATCAATAGAACTGCTGTTATTTCCGCAATATCCTCCAGTCTATACTCCGTAACTCCGTAGTAACAGGAAGCTAATGCGCTGAAAATATAAGCTTGCAGGTATTACTCCGTACAAGCATTTTTATCAATGGACGTCCAATATTCAATGGTGATAGCCACTGCGAGGGAGCCTCGCACCTCCTTCTGGTAGCGGTTGGGTTCATCTATGCTCCGTATTTTCATTAAAGAACTATTTTTAAGGTTTTGACGGCAACCCCATGTGAGAACTATGTATTCGGGGTAAGATTAGTTGATAGTATGTACTCCGTATATGTATGGCAATTATTTGGCGTGGTATTCGGAGATAGGGTTTTTGGGTTCTGCTGTAACGATACGATGAATATTTATATTACAAGGACTTGCTCCGTGGCGGGAAAACCTTCGCATGGGATCCAATTAAGGCCTCCAGATTCTCAGGGCTTGGGTTAGCCACCTCTTCCGGCTAGGCAATCACAATTGGCACGCGTTTTGCTGGACCCTTGTAATCGGGATTGCTCTTGGAAGTGCCCCAAAGGTTGAAGACAACTTAAACGGCCTTGGGCCAACAAAATTTCCAAGGACGCCCAGCCGAAAAAAAAGTGAGGGAATGCCAGAAATAGTTGAGGCGGACAGGAGCAGTACATAGAACTTGAAAGTACAGTACTATCAAAGTTGAACATGGCTAACTGCGATCTTCATGGCCTCACCCGAGTCAGGGACCAGGCGCCCAGGAACTACTACGTAATTATGCCAAATGTCGCAAAATACCGCCAGAGCTCCACCCCAATCACAAGAACAATCACCATCTCTAGCCTCTACCAGGTTAATACGCAGGGCTTCTTCTAAACCGGCCCGCCAATACCAGCCACGAGCCTAAGCTCCCAAAAAGCCACGTTGAAAACCAGAAAAAATACGAAACATTGTCTCCATGGAGATTTTTGGGGGAATTGCAAAACCCGCTAGGGGAATGAACTTTGCTGACAACATCCATCGTCATAGCCAGTGAAGATGACTGGACAGTTCCATTATTCCAGCCGCGGCGGTGGCTGTCTGACGGGCCCATCACGATGCCAATCATCCATCCGGTGGTTAAACCCTTGAAGAGATTTGTCTGAGGTCATGATGGCACCATGAATTACCTTGTCTGCATCAGCCACACCCACCACGGTTCCTGGCGGCTTGAACTTCTACGCATGTTGAACTTGCTGCTGCTAATACCGGCCCCCTATTTTCTTCGCAATTTGATGGAAGATGTGGTCGACTGACTAACAATTACTGAATGAGCCCCGGTTATCTGTCATCCATTCCCATTTAGCATTACTCCGTACTGTTAATTAATTTGGTATGGAAATTACGCTTCGGAGACAAGTTTTGGTGGATGTGGGGAGCTTAAAAAGGCTTTGTGCCCTTTATTTTAGCCTCTGCGTCGCATTCTCGGCCGGTGGGGCATCTAATAGCGAGCCATATGGAGGTCACATGCAAGACCCCCGTTTTGATGATCAGCCTCCAAGTAAAGGTTCTAACTATCGTCTGGAAACCTCCTGACGCCCCCCCCCCCCCCCCCGCTACAAACCAGCTCTTTTAGAACGTTGATGAGGGTTCTTTTGTTTCTAGGTGCACTATTCTTATGACACTTTGCTTCAGCACTAACGCTATCTACCCGGTTCCTTGCAATGGATCTGGCCATGGCCCTGTTGAAGACGCCTCTGGATCGTCCACCTTCTTGTTTCATCCCTAGCATCCCTCCCTAACCAGACGATGTACAGTACCTTTCCCTCTCCCATGTCCCCTTTCCATGTCTCCAATAACTTATGGATCCTATTTGAGCTCTTAGCCTCCCTCTCTATCCTCGCATCTACTTCGGTCTTTTTTTTTTTTCTTCAAAAAGCCAAAAGATAAAAATAATAAAAAATTAAAAATAATGATAATAACGGAAGCAGAATAAATATTGTTTATATTATTATCAGTTTTTTGGTGGCACACAATAGCCATTCCATCCGGCCCCACCTTTTAAAAGGCAGTGCATTTTCCGGTGCATTGCTCCTATTGATCTATATCTTCCTACTCAATGGTTCACGTTTAAACTGATTGTTCACGAACCACCCCCTGTCACCTGTCCTGCAACTCCTTTTGGGCTGCTCTCCAATTCCCGGCCAAGATTGTGCTTCCACCGCCTCTTTTGCAGCATTTGATAATCTCAACCCTGTTCATTATCGTTGCTGGTTGCGCTGGCGGTATCGTTCTGAAAACGAGGCGATTTCATCATCCTCCCGTTTCCTCAAATCCCCAGTAATTCGGGATATACATCCTTCGTGGATAATTCTTAACTGTTTGCGCTTCACGTTCCCCGTTTTGCTGCGGGTGATTTTTTCAATTATCGGACAGAACATACTTCCCACGGCCCTAATATCAAGGCAGAATCCTTGCCATATAGCCCAGCGGGCGGACAACTACTTCTGTTTATCGACCCCGAAGGAGCAGTACACAAAGCACAGATACATACCGACTTCTTATAGCTGGTACGTAGTTTGAAATTTTGCTCTGGGGCTCTCTTCCTTGACTTTGTTTTTGCACAGGGTTCTAATATATCGATACAGATTCCCTTTCCCATTATTCGTTTTCTGCGAATAGGATACACGTGCGTTATATATATTTAACACGATCTTCAAGCTCAACAGCAAAGCGAAAAAGGAGCAAGAGATGGACCCTCGCAAGTCCAGCATGGTATCTATTCTGAATAACGACGATAACCCTTCTTTTGCTGTTCGGCCCTCCAAAGCTGCAAAGTACCGGCCGCAGACAGTTACATATACCCACCAACAAGTTCGTCAATGGCCTCTACAAGGTGGATATCATCAAAATATCCGGGCAGAGGAGGCTATTCTGCCACCTGGATCTCCTGCCCTCTATCGTATAGATTCTGTAATACAGCATACCAATGGACTGAGTCAACCTCCAGAACATTCTATTTATTACAGCCATCAGGTTCCTCCGAGCCACCTTGTTAGTCCGTATGCATCCGCCACCCGTCGTGGCTCGCAATACTCTCATCCGGTCGAAAAGTTATCCCTTGAAAGGAATTCACGCAGCGATATTACCCATGGCGACCCTCCCTCGCCACAAGCTTCGCTTAATGGATCGGGAGACGTGCGTGCAAGTAAAATCAACAAGAAAAATAAGTACCCGTGTCCCTACGCTGGGTCTCATTCTTGTACCGCAACTTTCACGACCTCCGGGCACGCCGCACGACACGGCAAGAAACACACGGGCGAGAAGGGTGTACACTGCCCAGTTTGCAATAAGGCATTTACTCGAAAAGACAATATGAAACAGCATCGAAGGACTCATCGCCTATCAATATCAAGTGAAGTGTCATTGAAACGGGCCGACGAGGATGTTATTTCAGCAGATTGGAATGGTAGAAATCACTATGATAGGGATGAGTATCTCCGTCTTGCGTCACCAAACTCTCCAACTGCCGATGACAGATCGGATGAAGCATCGAGCCGATCAACCAGCCGTAGTTACGGTGGACGGTCCTATACTTCCCTCAATGAGGTCACACAGCCAGGCATATCCCGGGAGGATTCCGTGAGAAAATCATCTACTACTTTGCGATCTGAGGCCATCACGGGAGGATTAGATGCGCTCGCGATAGTTGCTGCAAAATCGAAAATGGACCGCTACCGACGATGATGGGGTAGAACGACGATTGACGGTTCATTATGGCGACATTGTTTTTATTTTTATCTTTACATTTGTTATTTTCTTTTACTTTTTATTATTTTTGATATCCCCCGTTTATAGAAAGAATACTCCGCATAGGGAAGGGCCACTGGAATAGCGAGGGCAAGGGCGAAGGCGAATTGGTTAGCTGGATTTGCTTTTTTCTCTCTCTGTTCTCAGTTTTTCTAATTTACTTTTTTCTTTTTTTCACCTCATTATTTATTACCGTTCATCTCCCACCAATCCGTGAATTTGCCTTGGGTTACCTCTATAGACTCTACCGTATAGTATTAGAGCAACTCTTGTCATCTAATTCCATCCATAGAACTCTGCAACACAGTTCAATCTAGTAAAAGATGAGGCCATCGACCCAAGCTAGTTAGCCGCAGAAGTGAGGAGGAAGTAATTTAGTTATTTAGAAGGATTTATTTTCACTTACCCAAGAATCCTCTTCACGCATCACAGTTTGCTTCTGATTCAAACACAAGATGGAACCCCTCCAAGAAAAAGGTCACCCTTGACATGTATGTATGTTGTACATACCTTTCGATATCCGGAATATTGCTCCCCGCTTCATCTGTCCTGTTTTGAAATCCCAATCTGTTTATGATGCTGTTTCGTATTCCACTTTTTTTTTTCCATGTTGTATTTACCCTTATGCCCCAGGGTGAAGTATGCCTGTATTGGCCTGATTTAATCTTGCATTTCTTTTCTTTCGCATTGGTCCAGCACCTCTTTGCGCGCAGGCACCCTGAGTCTCTCAGCCCGCTGCCATAGTACGCAATATTTATTAATTACTTCCCTCCTCAGTTAAATTCTTCTGCCCTGGGTACTATTCATATTCAGGTATTGAACTTTCATACCACTCTATGGATTTTACTCTGAGTCTTCTGAAGCTTTGTTATACCATCCATTCTTTTCTCGTCTTCTCCATTTCCCAACTTCGCTGATTCTGCTTCCCTTATGGTTATCCTGGTGATCTTGGTGATGATACTGACAGGTTCTCAAACCTTGCTAAGTTTGATTGACGCTATGATGTAGTACATAGGCAAGATGACAGAGTACCTTTTAAGGGGCGCGGGGGGGGGATGTGTATAGAATTATATTTCGAGCAATAGCCGACAACGTATACATTTTTGGTGTGGAGCGTCTGTTGGCTTTGAAGTTGATCCGGTCATTTGGTTATTGACTCCGTTGACGATGTATAACTCTGGATCCGCCAGGGTCAAGGGCAATTTTGGGTAGGTGGTAATGATATATATTAAAACTTAAACGCTCGTAAATAAGCAACGCCCTGAATCGGGGATTTTATTCTGCCATCAACTTTGTATGCTACTACTAATATCAGTAGTAGCTATTGTTGAAAATGATCTTTGCGCCCCTTTCTGTTCGGTTTTCATATTTTCTGGATAGCTGCGTCAAGTAACTTTCTTTTCTTCTTTTGAAATCCGCTGCGAGTTGGTATTGCCATGATGCTACGTACATACTTTTAGAAAATATCCAAACTTTCAATATACTCGGCCGGTTACCACGGATCCATTAGATCCCGTTGGCGACGTTGGCGGGACCGGGAGCGGGAACGGGAACACCAAATCGATGGTACCCTCATATATTTTCCCATGTATGTACGGATATTTAACTTGCATTTTTCGACGTCAAGAGATCATATTTGAAAGGGTTAGCCCGAGTAGATATGCCCCTTTCTGCATGTATTCATTTCTCCTGTTCTTAGTTAGTAGTTTTTAAGGAGCACAGTTAGGGTTAGGGGCATGCCGAAATTTTGACCGAATGACGTCATCGTCGCATACTTTGCTCTCCGCTCTGTTTATTGCGCACATCCACAGTGGAGTTCTTCTGGGGAGGTATACCTCTTCCCCCCTCCCATCCATTAACTGTCTGTCCTTCGATCCATGTATATAGTACAAACAATACTCCGTACTACTACTACTTAACAGTTGTTGTAGCCCCGTTACTATCAGCCTCGCCCCCCCGCATCTCGCCAGGCAAACCGCTGGGGCAGAATCGGCACATGCCACCTCCGCGCTAATTAAAAGTAGTACTAACACAAAAAAAATAAAACAAATAACATGCCGCTCATTTAATCCCCTCCAGAATCTCCCATCATCATCTCCAGGTCATACGACGTCACCTCGGAAATCACATCCTTCCCCCGTGATTCTGCAACTGCAACAGCTCTCTTCCAACTACAGCAACAAGAAGTTCCTTGTCCCAAATTTTTACAATCTCCAACATCGCAGCCATCCCAGCCTTACAATCTGTTTGTCGCCACAGCCCAGTGTCGCCAAGACGAGACGGGCAAAAAAGGACGGGCGGCCTTGCGTCACAGTGCAGGTCCAGTGTTCGCAACCCTGGCCAAACAAAGACGAAGCACCAGACTATAACTATCTGATCTTCCCCACCATCGGCTGCTTTCTATTCCACGTCCCAGATTTTGTTTAGTATTGTCAATATTTCGTTAACTAATTTTATTTTCATTGAAAAAAGCGCTGTTTTTATTGCAAGACGCCCTGAGCTTGAAGGGTAGTTGTCAAGTCTAAAGTCACCCTGCTTGATCTCACGATTTTCATCATCAGGACGGAAGAGAAAAAAAGGGCCTTAAATTTCACGGATCCCTTCGGGGTGCAATAGCTATACTCTTGCGCCATGGCGTCCTACTACGAGAATCACCCGTACAACACCCAGCGCAGACGAGCTCAAACAACCGAATTTTACGAGCCGTCCTACGCAACCTCTCGCCCTTCAAACAGCCGTTGGGGAGGGCCTGCCGACCTAGTCCGCCCTGACGAGACTGAGGATTCCCAGATCGAAGAGATCCAACGAGATTTCCCGCCAGGATCGTACACTGGGGCCCACCGTCCGGATTACGACGATGGCCGGTCAGGCAACAATGCCATCTACGCCAAGCGGCGTACAGCGCATGACCCTAGTATGAGACGTACTCATTCTGTTGGTGGTCATGGTCGGAATCCACGTGGGGACTACTATGTTCGAGATGAGGATTACCGACGCTCTCACGGCCATGGCCATGGAAATCGACGTAAGTTGACAACGACCATTGATTGCCATTTTCTCGAATTTATGCTAGTACCCTTGGGAGGTAACAAACCTCTGATCTGGTATGTGTAAGAAAGTTAATTGAGAATATAGGTGACCGTGATCGTGATCGTGATCGTGATCGTGATCGTGATCGCAATTCCCGGCGACATTACTCCCGTTCTTCTTCCAGGACGCCTTCTCCAAAACCCAGACGCCGCAAGTCGTTCAGTGAACAGGCTCTGGCTGCCATTGGCTTGGGAGGGGCTACTGACTCGCACTCGTCAAGACACCGCGACAGCGGCCGCTATCGTGGCTCTAATCGTGATTACTATGACAATAGCTATGATACTTCTCGAAGTCAACGTCGGCGCCCACGACAACCCTACTCCCGCTCCCGCTCCCGATCTCGTTCCCGTTCCCGCAGCCGCTACCGAGACGGTGGTGGCGACAAGCAGAAGGAGATTGCCCGGGCTCTTAAAGCTGCATTGGCTGCTGGTGCAGCAGAGGCTGTCCGCGCCCGCAAGGAACCCGGAGGTTGGACTGGCGAGAAAGGAAAGCGAGTGTTGACTGCAGCCATTGGTGCAGGTGGAGTCAACAAGCTCATTGACGGGGACTCAGATAAGCATAGTAAACGACACCTCATCGAGTCCGCACTGGCAGGATTGGCTACCAACCGTGTGGTAAATGGGCCCCGCTCTCAATCTCGATCTCGTGGACGAACTCGGTCAGAGGGCCGTGGAGCAAAGGAACTCGCTTCCGCCGGACTTCTGGCAGCCGCCGGCAAAACTGCCTACGACCATTTCCGCTCAAAATCTCGAAGTCGTGAGGAACGTTCTGACTATTCTTCCGAAAATGGGAGCAGCCCGGACAGGTCGCGTCGCAACCGAGGGAGCAAGAAGAGGAGCCAGAGCGTTTCGGAGTACCTGAACAAAGGACTTACTGCCCTTGGACTAGGCGAGGAAAAGGAATCTTCCAGCCGCGGCAGCAAACGCCATGAGAGGCAGCGAAACGACGATTACAGCGACTCAGACGACGTGTATTCAGATAAATATCGGTCGCGGCGTCGGCGTAGCCAACCCCGCGACGGTTACTCCAGAGATGTAGGTCTCTTCCGCCCCTCCTCTTCCTTTTCCTCCTTCCAGGACAGGGGTGCCGTGATCCCAATCGCTGGCACTACTGGTACTGCTTCCATACATGCCGCCAATCACCGCAACTCCAGCGGAAACAATGGCAATGTCAATGACACTGATTCTGACTCCTCCTGCCTCAGCACCGACGAGGAAAAGCGCATTCATAGGAAACTACGGAGACGCGAGATCGTCACCACCGGACTCGCCACCCTGGCTACCGTTCATGCCGGCCACAGCATCGTCAAAAGCCTCAAGAGTCGCGAGGAACGCAACACTCAGCTCCGAGAAGGCGAAATCAGCCCCGATGAGGCGCGCAGGCAGCGCACCAAGAATAATCTAAAAGACGTGGCGAGCGTCGCCGTAGCAGCCATTGGGATCAAGAGCACGGTCGATGAGTGGAAGGATGCGGCGAATCACCGTGCGGAGTGTAATTCGTTTAAGGCTAAATGTCGGAAAGACAGGAGGAAAAGGGAGATGACCGAAATGCGCAAGGCGAGGAGTTGGAGCCCTGATCATGGTGATCGCTTTTATCACTCACCGTCATCGGTGAGCGTGAAAGATGCCCCTAGGTATATTCATGACGGAAGGGGAAATTTGCTACGGTATTGAGTAACTTAAAAGTAGTATGTTTGGTTTGGATAATGGTCTTTTTCTTCTCGAAAGGAGGACGATATCGCGTTTATTTTATTTTCCCTCCCGCTACGATTATGATAATTATGATGGAGTTAAACGAAGCCCTTTTATTATAGTATAGTATTTTATGTTGTCAATCTATTCCAAAAATTCTGCGTAAACACGATTCTCCTACGTCGTTATCTTCTTCTCCTTCATCATCATGTTATGCTCCTGTACTCAAATCGGTTTGAATGGTTTTGACCTCCTTCTGTCAGTTTCTAAAATTGGCGAAATGATTGGTTTTCGAGACGCTCCAACTTAAATAACCCACCCGCACTCTAACCCCGGACCCTCTCCGTTCCACTACTACGGAGTACAGTACGTACTAACTAGTTACTTAATTCGTTATGTTAAGTAAGTTAACCTGCCCCAACATCATGGTTCGTTAATTGGAAGAACTAGTATTTTGAGGAAACCAAATTGTTTATATTCTGCCATAGCTGCCAAACATCGTACTACATTACCGGGTACAAGCAGGAATGGATATCGTATTGTGCCGAAACGTATCGTTTACATATAAGATGCGTAGCCGCGTTCTGGATAACTGTCCTAACGATCCGTGGTCCGGTACTCGGCAATCGCGCGGCATCCCGCAGCTCGGACCGGACGCCGATTTAACAGGGTAGACTGTGCGGGGGTTGAGAGCGTTAAGTGGGGACAAGCAAAAACAAATCTGTATATCTACTTTCAGATTTAAAAGGGAAGGGAATGGTTATTTCGATATATTTATTATATATTTCACTGTCGTTGCCGCGTGTTTTCTTTGCGCAGTGCCGTTTTATGTGGTTGTACGTTTCATTTTGAATCACACCTCGCATCGCCTGAACAGTATTCGCTTTGAATTTGACACGAGAACAAAAGAAAATCAAAATATCAATTAATTCTTACTTCTTGGAATTCAATTAAATTATTTTCAGACATATATAGAACTACTCATTTTATTAACAGTCCGGCCAACCATCGATTGAAACGATGCCGAAATACTCCCCATTCGCTTCCATCCCCATCCCCTCCACGAACCTGCTCACATTCCTTTTCCCAGAAGACTCGCCTCTCCGTACCTCCACGAAGCCCATATGGATAGACTCCCAAGACACCTCTATCAACCTATCCACGAGTGTCGCGCTGCAATGGGTGAAGCGGTTGGCGATGGGGTTGGAACGGTTCCAGGCTGCTGGTGGTAGTAGCGGCGTGAATAGAGGCGAGGTTGTGTTGGTGATCTCACCAAACCAGATATTCGTGCCAGCGGCCTATCTGGGGATTGTTGGGTCGGGAAGGGTGTTTAGTGGGATGAACCCAAATTATAGTGTGCAAGGTGTGTGTGTGAAAAAATATATATATAAAGGCCCGCATCGAGCATATATCACTGAGTTTAAAAGTAAAATCATTGACGCCCCCTGCGTGTGACGAAAATAGAGATGGTCTACCAGATGAAAAACACGGAGGCCAAAGTCATTTTGGTCCATCCGTCGCTAGTTGACACTGCGATCGCTGCTGCGAAGGAGGCCAATATTTCGCCGGACCGACTCTTCCAGTTTTCGGAAACGGTGAACTCAACCAAGAATGGTGTGAGGGACTGGACTAATGGTCTTCTAACAACCCTACAAGAGTCGCACTCCTACCAATGGCCTGAATTCCGCGGTGATGAGGCAGCAAAGACCGTCGCCACAATAAACTACTCATCAGGCACCACGGGTTTGCCGAAAGGAGTGTGTGTGAGCCATCGAAATGTGATGGCCAACGTTCTGCAGTCAATGGCCATTCGTGGAGTCCTGCAGCGTTACTCCGCAGATTCCGGACCTCCACAACGATGGATTGGCTTCTTGCCATTATATCACGTGTATGGGCAGATGTATACTATCATCGTGGCAGCAAAGATGCAGGTGCCTGTATATGTGATGAAGAAGTTCGTATACGAGGATTTCCTGCGGGTTATTCAAGATCATAAGATAACGAATTTGCATGTCGCGCCACCGATAATGGTCATGTTAGGCAAGAGGCCTGAAACGGCCAAGTATGACTTGAGCAGTGTTAAAGCTATTACCTGCGGAGCCGCGCCGTTATCACGCAAACTCCAGAATGAAGTATCTCAGAAGCTCGGCGTTACGGTGCAGCAGGGGTGGGGAATGACCGAGGTCACCTCGGCTGCTATGCATGTTCCCGGGGGGTTGACAGATGAGTAAGGAATAAATCGCCGTTTTCCCACACAATGTATATACATTCAAACAACTGACTTGCAAAATGCAGTACGGGGAGTGTTGGCGTCCTCGATCCCAACTGTGAGTGCAAGCTCCTCGACGACGACGGAAACGAGGTCGCAGATGGTGAACCTGGCGAATTATATATTCGATCCCCAAATGTGACAATGGGATATTGGAAGAATGAAGAAGCAACACGCGAAACAATGCTCCCAGACGGCTGGTTGCGATCGGGAGACATCGCCGTTGCGCGAGGAGACTGGTTCTGGATTGTCGATCGCAAAAAGGTACGCTATAACTAGCGCTCTGTTCAGAGTGAAAAGTCTCCTGCGTCAGGTACTAAAGTTTCGAGCAGGAACTTATTAAGGTCAACGCCCTACAAGTTGCGCCAGCTGAGCTGGAGGCTGCATTGCTAGAGCATGATGGCATCGCTGATGCGGCTGTCGTTGGTATGACGATGTAAGCGCTCCCATAATAAACCGCGTCCTACCCCAGCTGCCCCTCACACTCTAAAGAAGTCGAAAAGGAAAAGAAGAATGGATAGAGAGCCTCTCAAAGCATCATTCTAATTTGGCATTTCCATCGTGTAGCGACGACGAAGAATTCCCACGTGCATACATCGTCCTCAAGGACAATGCAAAGCAAGCAAATTCACAGGTTAAGCCCGCCGAAATCCAAGAATGGCTTAAGCCCCGTGTTTCCAAGCACAAGTGGCTGACTGGCGGAGTGGTGATTGTCGACGAAGTACCCAAGTCGCCCAGCGGGAAGATATTGCGCAAGGTTATGAGGGAGTGGGCGAAGAGAGATGCGGCAAAGCTTCAGGGCGCTAGAGCCAGGTTGTAGAAACGCGGGTGTTATAATGCTTTCTTGCATATCTGTACGGATATAGTGAAATTCATGGGACATATCAGGGATTTCCACAGTTTGTGTTCAAGTTAACAATGCCAGTCGAATAGAGTCCTAGTACCATAGAGAAATTAGATATATTTTTGCCCTTGATTAGTAGTAGTACTGGTAGTATGCAGTGGACCCCAGTTGAGGGGATGAAAATTGTTAACAAAAGACACAATTTCAATCACATTTTTTTCTTTTGCACGAGCCTCAGGAGCCCAAGTTTGGCACGAAGCAAGAGATCCCACGCATGTCTTCATTTATTTGGATGCGAGGATGTTGATATCGATCGGGCGCTAAAAGCGGTTGCGGGATTGGCTTATCTGATTCGGATTGATAAGCAGCTGTGGGGAATGTCTGACGTCATCAGCCTCTTTTGGCCGCCGCCAAAGACCAAACATTTCAATTTTTCATATCAAGAACAAGTTCCTTTGACTTGCTCCAGACACCTGGGCGTTTGAAGCGTAACTAATTTAATTTTTTTTAAGCTTCTAGCGCACTTTGACCTGTGTCATTTAGCCTATTTTCTTTTCTCTTTTTAATATTCAAACGGTGTTTTCACCAGTTGACCATTTCTTCAGTCGACCTACACGGAGAGTGCTGGTTACTAGTACCCGTACATAGTACATAGCAACGGGAGGTTATAGGTTAAACATAAGGAATGCAATGTTACCGCCGATAGTTTCAGTTGCACGAGGTTTGGGTGCTTGTAGTATAGGCACATTGAGGTTTCTTTTTCATCCAGTGCAACGTACTGCGTTGCCTTGTTCTAGGGTTGGTGGTCCTCGATACCTTTTCTCGGCAATCGCTCGCCAAAGCGTGCGCAGGAATTTCCGAAAAGAAATTTATACTGCTCAAAGGAATACCATGGCAGCGGTAACTGTTGCTCAATCGTGGCCCCAAATGAAAAATTATTCCTCCATGCCACAAACCGAGCGGCCCAAGACTGATGATTACATCCAAGAGCTACAAGATTTGTGAGCATCAATTGGATCCCCCCACCCCATTTTCCCCTACTCCTAGTCAGGGTATATTTAATATTTAAATACCCGATGAATGAAAATCAATGAGCTGATTTTTCAAAAAAATGACATTGCGCCCCCTCGCATGCAGATACGAGATTGCAAAGGATGAGGTACGTAAAGCCTCAAAAGTTTTATAGCTCATCAATCCTCATATGTGTCGTTCCCAACAATCTAACATCCTCTCTCTCTCTCTTTAAACCCAGCTCGAAATCGCTGCTGAATCAACCGCTGCCTCCACCATCTATGCCGTCTCCGATCGAATTTCACTCCGCGAAGCCTTCGACGACCTAGACCGGGCCTATGCCGCGTACACCGGCACGGCACCGCGACCGTCACATCTTGAGCGACCGCCACCATCATCTCCCGACAATCAAGATTGGGATTCATCTTCTAATTCAGGAGGGGCGGCGGCAAAGGAAGGGGACGAAGCCAATCAAGAGAAGGAGGAGGAGGAGGAGGAGGGAGGGAGTAGTATGGCTTTTAACCCGGCGGAGGTGCCCGATGAAGTTCGGGAGGAGATTAAGAGGCGGGTTGGGCAGAGGATCAGAGAGCTGAGGAATGCGGTGGATCAATTGGAGGAGAGTGTTAGGGAATGAGAGGATCACTAGGAACGGGGGCGGGCTGGTCGAGCAAAATAAGTGGCCACTGCTTCTATTACCTATGGGTGAATGAATGTATTGTATTTATAATTTATTGCATTTTCCGTGACGTGATATGCTTAGAGTCTATTCCCCGAACCTTTTTTAGCTTGGTGCATTCCCCCTCTGTTTATATGTGCAATGAGCGGATTTAGGTCACGGCCGTGCCACTGCCCATAGTGGTTGAAAAATATACCGTACTAATGGGAGTTAAATCCAGGCTAGAAGTTAACCATAGGATATGTACAGTACTAACTAAAAGTTTAATAGGAAGACACAAACCCGCCAGCGAAAATGTTGGTGATTATCAGTGGATATTTATTTCGTCAGTGAATTAACGTAGTTCATTATGTACTTTTTATCTTCGTATCCCTAAGTATTCTAGCGCTATAGACATAAACATGAACTGTACACTACACACAGTGTATGATTACATCATATCTGTCAGCATAATCACACGCGTCGCCTCGATCTTCCAGAGAAAGACCGGCACGCGAGCTTCCTCTAACCACGCGTGCGCAGAGAAAGCGAATGTTCGTAAAATTGAAAGAGGGAAATTTAGACGGTGGGAAGCACTGATGATTTAGGTGCGTTTCCCGTGGCACTACCAGCGCCAGTTTGATAAGGATATCCGTGGTGTTTTTTAGGTCGTGGTGGGATGTTTCTAGCGACTTTTTATCAATTTACCAGCGGCATGGCAATGCCGTGGTAGAGGCCAAAGAGAGATGAATTTCCGGAAGGAGGTACGAATTGAGGTAGGGGGGATTGTTCGTCAGTGGGCGAAGGAAGCGAGGTAGATGAGCGGGTATCATCTTTATGCGTCATTTTTACATGTCTTTTCAGCTGATCTATATCACGGCGTTAGTTAGGCTCCGACCGTTTATCCCCTACCCGTTTTTGAATTAAGTAATATTGGAAAGGAGGGTGTACCTGGCCGCGTGAAACTCTTCGAACAACCTGGAAAATTACACTTGTGCTTGCGTACACCATGGGCTAGGCAAAGTAGTTAGCGTAGGAAATATACCGAATGAACACTGCTCGCGCATATCAGGCAACATACTAAGTTTGTGGCTAGACATATTCGATGACTACATTTACCGATGTTACTGTTAGCATATCGCACACGATACTAAGAGAGTAAGATTGCATACATCTCCAGTCTCAAAGGTACAGCCCGGATAGTTGCATTTAAATGGTTTTTCGCCGGTGTGAATTCGCATGTGCGTTTCTGCGTGGCGGATTAGAAGACAGCGGGCAAAAATAAAAATAAAAAAGAAGCATGTTTGAACACTCACTCAGCTCGCTGCTGTCGGTAAACGCCTTTTGACAGATTTTGCAAGCGTATGGCTTCTCACCACGATGGCTTCTCTCGTGGCGTTCCAGAGTTGCGTGCCTAGCAAATTGTTTCCCGCAAGTGGAGCATTTGAAACCCTTGTCTAGAATTGTAAATGGATGTTAGGCCATACTCATGTCCGAGAAGGAAACACTTGATTTTGGTGCAAAACTTGTAGAACTGGAGGGAAGCGTACGGTTACTATGTGTCAGAAAGTGCCCTTGAAGTTTCGACTTTTGGGAAAACGGTTCATCGGGCCGAGCACAACCCTCCCAACAGCAGTAGAATCCATGTCCTTGAGGTCCTTCAACCGTAGTGACATGGGCATGAACTAAATGTTCCTGAAGCTTACCAGCATCAGGAAATGTCGCTCCGCAGAGAGTATTTTGTGATTTGTGTTTTATAATACACTTGCAAATATGCAACTCGTTAATGGATTCGAGGTCGGGACTTGTGAATGGCGAGGTAATATCGCTGTGTCTAGGCGGTGGTGTAAAAGATGGGCTGGATTTTAGTTGCGTAGAATGCGGAGTTGACGAAGCAGGACGACTTGTACACTGTACTGGGCGTGACGTATTCTTATGTA
This sequence comes from Emergomyces pasteurianus Ep9510, assembly GCA_001883825.1. Classification (NCBI taxonomy): domain Eukaryota; kingdom Fungi; phylum Ascomycota; class Eurotiomycetes; order Onygenales; family Ajellomycetaceae; genus Emergomyces; species Emergomyces pasteurianus. Next base: position 22,753 of record LGRN01000382.1, read on the forward strand.
CATGTTCAGGTTGCATTTCACATGGAAGTTTCAAACCGCCGTCACACCTTGGATATAACTGTGGATATAGAGAATGGAATTGCGACTGAAATTCCATTGGGATAAAGCCAAGAAATTCATCTGGATTGCAATCTGAGAAAACGGGACCCAAGTGAGACTGATGGTTGCAGTTACCGAGAGTTGGGCATAGGTCTATTGTCTGATTGATCATTGAACCCGACGAAGAGGAAGGTTCGGTTAAAGCAGGCTGTTGCAGGGAAGAATCGTGGCCTTGGTGAAATTGGAATGCATAGTTTTTGGGAACTAACGATGCTTCCGACGGGGAAAGATCGCTCATTGCAAGCGTATCGTGAGAACCACCGATGTGCTGGGTGTGAAAGGGGCCATTAAAGTGTGTTGGATTGGCGGGTTGAAGCAGGTTTTCTGAATTCCAGTTGAAAGAACTGTCTTGATTGAGGATGTCACATATTCTGTCATCGATACCGGTGTGGCCGCCGTCACCAATGCAGCTTTGGTCGAAGCAAATTGGGGTGGTGCTTTGACAGTCCTTAGCTTCACAAAGCATTTCCGAGCAAGTAGTGGACGCATTACAAGTAACAAAGCCATCACAAACGGATGAACATTGAACAGAGCAGTTATCCTCATCGCAGCATGGGTCGGCCTTTTGGCATGAGGGGTACACAGAACAGTGCTCGGTTTGCGAAACCCCCCAACACATGGAAGGATCAACACAGTTAGCAGCACCTGTGGCGTTCTTATCTACCATTTTGAACGACTCCCAGTGGCATTCAAAGCAGAACCTACCACCCTCCTCTTGTTTTTTGGTCATAGATGGGAGTGGCAGTTGAATACACAGGCCAACAGTCGGGGACAAGGAAGGGCGAATGCTGGATTCCGGATCCTAAGCGGCCCTTCGATGCCCTGTTAGGAGAGAAGTAGATGATTTACGAAGCCGAAAACAGACCGACGATCTAGCCGCACAAACCCCATATCCTGCGGTTGCTATTCCAAAGAAACCGCAGGGGCGGAGAGGGGAAACGGAGTGGTGGAAAAAGCAGAACACTCGTTGTCGTCGTTGGCGCAGGCTTGTTTAGGGAGCAGCGCAAAATGAGGACCCTGGTGGTGGTGGGTTGCAATCGCAGCGAAGTACAAAGATAGCGGCAAGCAGATATTGGCCCGCGAAAGACTGGCAGACAACTCACCAGATATCAACACAGCAACAGCAATAATACACTCGAGAGACCTGACGGATGCTGCGAGTTGTGGTGGTGTGTTAAAAAGAGGAATCCGGTCCCTGCGATCCGAACGAACCTTCTTGCTGGGTGAGTGGCACGTGACGATCAGCAATGAAGCCCGGTTTGCATCGCGTAGTCAAACCCTTAGTCAAAGTCCTAATTGCCTAACTAGTACTACTCCGTACCAACTCCATAGTTAGCCCTTGAGCTTCCCGCGTTCGACATGAGCGTGTATCTTGGATGTACAGTACATGTCACATCTGGACAAAAGGAGGGAGAAGATATAGATGGATATATCCATATCCATTCTATAGGCCACACTCCCACAGCTTCCAATCCCGCGTTTCCGATCGCTTAGCTAATTCCCGCAACACCTCCCCACCAACCATCAGATACGCGGCCGTTGTCTTCCCGCTGGCGGTCGCATTCATCACAACCCCTCCCGTCTCCTCTCCCCCTGCCCCTACTTCCCCCGGTAAATTACATGTCTCGACTTTAACGAGCAAACGAGCAAAGCGGAAGAGGAATCGCGCAAATATTCAGCAGCCCAGGACACCCAATTGGCTACTCCCACCCCCCAAGCAGCCATGGGAAGCTTCTGCTCCAAAAGCGCCAACCCAACAGAGCCATTTGCTCAGCCAGGTCGTGTACTGGGGACAAACCCTAACCCTCCCCAGGCACCCCGCGCTTCATTGCCGCGCAAGGTCGGTTCTTCCCAGGCGGGCACAGGGAGGACACTTGGCGGCCAAGGGCCGGATCAAGGGAAGAGCGACCCGCGGAATGCCGCTGCGCGGGCTGCAGAGGTCAGTTTTTACCATCTTACTTACCCCACCCGCCTCCATTCGAATTCAGTTCCGCTCGTACAAATACTTTTTTCTGTTTTTGGGCCTTTGACTCTTTTACTAATTGTACCATTTTGAAAAACCACACTTGTGCAGGAGCGAGCTGCGAAACAAACATCCACTGCTAAGAAGGGCAAATTAGGCTCACAACTTGCAGCTCAGAAAGCGCAGACCCGAAATGAGACGCTGGATGAGGTGAGCCGCCATAACCGTGCTGCGAGGGAAGCGGATGCGGCGGCGGCGGCGAGGAGGTGGGATTGATTCATCATGAACAACCAGCATTGAACCATCCATATTGTATGAAGCCTGTGACCTCTCTATATTTTTCAGCTAAATTGAGATTTAATTCCACCTTTGAGGGTAGTCCGCTGGACGACTGGACCTTGCAAGCTTCGACATTACCTTCATTTCATCAACTGCCGTTTCGAACCATGTCGTATACTTCTCTGCTTGATATTCCTCCCCCTATACCTAGCTTTTCATTTCTGATTGTGCCGAGCTTCTGTTCCTTCTTAAGCCCATTTTTATTACCCTTAACTACCTATTTATACACTCCAGCGTTAGCCATATCCATGGTGGTCTGTTTTAGTTACGTCAGACATTCTGCCGCAATGATCTTTGCTTTGCTCCACCCCTGGTGTAAGTAATTATGCATGCTACGGGATATCTTTTTTTAAGCTTTTTAACAATTGGTTTTACTTTATGCCCTTCTTCTACACATTCAAACCGTTGAATTGGCATATGTCGCCGTCTAGCGGTAACGGGGAGTGTATTTTACTGGATGTGTAAGGGGCGAACAATTAGGTGTAAATGTAAGAGGTAGGGTCATGTGAGTAATTCTATCTTATTTTCTTATTACTTTATACTCACTACAATCTTAGTCTTAATTATCTAGTATATTCTACTAGTTATACTACACTCACAGTTCTATTGCTTATTAAACTATACTTTATTTTAAACAATCTTAATGTTGAAGCCATTTTTACTTTTAGTCTTGAACTGTGAGGGCGTAGTGCCGAATAGACAATGTGAAGAACTAATAGCGGGTAAATGAATATAGATATATGCGGATGGCCGTTGGGCTAGGTATATGTACAAAGGGTATGTAGCTAATCGCTGCCTTCTCGAATACTCGAGGCGGCAGGGATTCTATATATATACATATGTGCGTAGCGATGTGTGCATGGCGCTAGTATCAGCGCCATTCTAAGCGATATAAGCGAATGTTAAAACATATGGCATGACATGAACAAGCCTTGATAGTGGCATCTACATCTTTCTCTAGTCATTAAGCATTATAAGACACAATAACTAAACTGATTCTTGATCAGTTGCCCATAAACACTTGCTACTAAAAGAGTCTTGTGATTAACAAGATAGATTTAATTATTTTAAAAAGAGCTTAACATCGAATGATGCTTGCAGCTTGTAAACCTTAAACCAAACTAAGACACATGAGCATTTTTTTTCTTCATTCTTTAGTTTTTTCTTTGTAAAAGATTTTTTTTCTTTTAAAGAAGGTTTTAATAAGGCTTCTTATGATTGTGATGTATGATCACTGACAACCTTGATGATTGTTATCAAGTAAAAGTGTTAAGTATTACAGTGATTAAAACACGTGTAAGAGATCTGAAACTCATACCTGTATCTATATTTATATATATTAAGCATTCTGCCTCTGCTTGAACAGATAGATAAGAATAAGAATAACAACAATTAATACACTACTATCACTTGTATTTTAACAATTTCAAAACATTTATGGTTCTTGAAAAAGACCACACCTTTTCTTCATGTCATGCCACAGCGGTATTCCCCGGGGGGTATAGCTATATATAGGGTTCGGGCGCTAGTAATAGTGGTGGCTATTACTGTTGTGTGATCTTTTTGGTCGAGTGGTTAGGTGCCTGCGCCCGAGGTTCCTAGGCACTAGTAATTATAAAACATTTAATCTCTTGTTTTTTCTGTTTATATG